>LJIJ01000240.1:0-163758 GCA_001718145.1 Orchesella cincta | reverse complement strand
ATAAGGTAATGGTAATATACATTTTCGACGCCTCGCTAGTGAGGCTCCTTATTGTTTCACAGTTATAGTTCCAGTTGTAGGCAGTAGTTTCAAAATTGCGACGCTTTTTTTCGGTAACGATTCTATTCATTATATAGCATGGATATTCATATTCTTCTTCAACATTGATTATGGGGTTTTTGATTCAGAAATGTATTGAATGTGTAAAAATGTAGAATAGGATTGTTTATGAGGGGTGGGGGCATTAGAACCGGAGGACGATTGATTTAGTATGATGCAGATATGGGGATCGTATGATTTTCTGGGGTTAAAGCTGTAAGTTAGAGTGGTTAAATAAGCTAAACCGAACACCTTATCGGGGTATGTGTGCAATCATGATTATCATTGAAATTCTGTGAATATGTTCCCAGTGTTTTTGTAATTGAGTTTTGAAATTGTTTTTGGGCAACCTCTTGAAATGGTCCTGCTTTAGTGCACATCCGGTTTGCCGTCAGAAATTTATTGCACTGCAACCGTCTCAACTCATTCTAACTTTGGATTTCCATCGCGGACTCTTGTATAATATATAATTTTATGCAATTGGCTAACATATCTCTTATTTTTTTAACTACAATACAAATTCGGATAGAAATCTCTTTTTTGTATTTTTGTAAGTCAAAAAAATTAACAGTATGAAATATATAAGATATTCTTGGGAGATGTGAACAACATGAACACGGTACCAGGGTCGAATAGTTAGGCAGTGACAATCCTTATTTTGGCAGAATACCAAAAGATACACTACATCATACTAGATTTTAGATTCTTTGTGTTCTCCAGGCGACCAATAGCTTAAAAGTTATAGTGCTAACTGACTGGGCAAGACCTTAACGGATTTGGAACTTGGGCCTTATAATCGAGCCGTGAATATATGGAATGTTGGTGCACATACTGAGGAACCAAAACACGCTCGCCTCATGCGATTCTTCTCTTAGATATAAACGATGGAGAATTAAATTTCTCTCGTACCATCAATCCAAGAGATATATTTAAACGTACGGCCCGAATACTTATATTCATGCTACATGGCTATTGACATTTTGGTGTCTATTCTTTATAACCGTGAGTGGGAAGATAAATATCATCGATACCTCTGTTCTTGGTTCTTTTGTAATCCTATGTGTTGGAGTTTTCAGACTTCTCGTTAGAATCTAAATTCTTGGGTGAAGCAATTGCGTCAGTGTTCGGCGACGGAAGTCAAAGTTATTACTAGAGAAAGAACGAAGGTACACAATCCTGCATTTAGCCCAAGAATAGCTTGTCGAATATATTTATTATTTTACACCTACAAGGAAATGCCGATGGACACTTATATTCGGAATGATTAACCATTTCATGAAACCTCTATGGATAACAAAAACCGTGTTAGGCGTATGTGGTGAAAATACTGAACAGAGAAATTTGGTTCACATAAGATTCCGTGTGGTGCGGATATTGGCCTAAACAATAATTATTAACGACAGATATCGGTTTTATCTACTTTATCCTTGAGCCCCGGAGGGAGCCTCTGCAAGTCGTTGTCTCAATCAAAAAACTCAGAACTCAACGATTCCACATTGACTGCCAGCACTAGACGGTAGTATCGGTAACAGTATATCTGGTTTGTGTTATTATTAGGACGCCTTTATTGCGAGGTTGCGTAATAGTCAAACAATTGAGCCGATTGGCGGTTGCGTACTTCATACATATCGCGACGGATGGCACATATCTACTATGTAAGGCGTGGCGGTGATAATCGAAGCACTTTGTCTGTGCAGGGCATGACATGATATGCTTGTTAGATATCGCCACAGCACACCCTACTCTTCTCTACTGAGCATACGGTCCTTATGACACAGCAACTGTTTGTCGTCCTGACTCGGTCTGAGGATTGAGTGATAGGGTCTATTATCATATGCTATCTTAGAACTAATTTGGATCATTTCTTGGGTTTGTCCACTCTTCTCTCTCTTCTTCATGGGCGGGAAAACAGTAGCTACATTTGTATGGATAGATCTTCCGTAGGCTCAGGGACTATGTCCTGACTCGAACGCATGATTCAGCTCGCATATAGATATTAACTAGACAACTAATAGGATATCACTATACCAACTTGTGGGGTTTCTTATACTCACCAAGAGGGCAATCGTATTTAGTCTCTCTCTAATAACTTTTATCAACATAATTTTGATACATATCTAATTACTAACGCAATATATGAGTCCGATATTACGATGCGGTTTTGGCAACGAAGAGCAAGCGCAGTCTTACACAAGATAGAATATGTGTACTTATTGTGTGCTCTTTCTTCTCATTAGCCCTTATACACACACCATACCCGTTGTTACTGGGCTTTTTCTACACCACCCCTGTAATAATCCATTATATGAACTTCCATTATCCACCCAAAGTCCCTAAAGGCGCTCTCGCTCCGCGAACTCCGTAAGCTCCCGTTAATATTAGAGTGAGCAAGTGGAGAAATTGTGCTCATACGTATCATCTTCTGCTGTAAATAAGAGTAAACAAGTGCCTGGCATAATGCGAATTACAAACCAACTCATCTCAAATGTATCCGGGATCATATAAAACTAAATAAAACTCATTCCTTCATCAAGTTTTCTACATATGTCACTACACATACTTGAATAATTCGCGGTGGTCAGCTTCATTATTGGGTCTTTTACAGGTATATTTGTTGGCTTACATACACTACTACCAAACATCACACTAACTACTCCCACCCAGTCATTCATACACATAATCGGAACCTATCATATATTTTGGAGGCATTACAAATCACAATCCATAGGATCCTTATTATACCCAAGTTTTACGTCTCCCCCAGACATTTGTTCATGCGTCTTTGAAGTGTCATTCCTCGATATTACTGTCTATTTCTATGGTTCGAAATCATCTAGGAGAGTCTACAAACACTGGATAGCGAATCTGGCTAATGTACTCGGAGACTGATCTTCTGTACCTATCTCGCGCATCTTTGGAACTCGGGATACGATATAGGTCCCCCGAGAAAGCATCGGATGGTAATTGTGTAACACACTAAGGGGTCTTCTTGGGAGAAAAGATAACTTTCTCGCAAGTAGACTGGACTTCTTTTTGTCGGTTATATTAATACTCGAAAAAGTGGAAGCAGAGCCTTCCTACTATAGCACGCGATAGATATTGCTGGTGGGAACATATGCAGAGAGATTCTTACCCTAGTATTCAACCTCCGAAAGAATGCTCTACGTATGAGTCTTTCATTATCTTGAAGTTTTAAAATTCTCGGGATCACTCTTTGTATTTGAACGTATAGCATAATAGCAAACTAATCTCTCACTTGATACGGATAAGTAATGTTACTCTCATGTATGGGAAGCTACTTCTCGCCACTCGTATCGCCGCGCTGGGTCGGCTTCCTGCCACCGTTTGGCCAAACCTTGGCGGTCGATGCAGTATGGTTTCACTCCAAAAATGACTCTACGCAGACATATGAGGGACTCGCCTGAAAGAAACGTTTATATAGCCATTGTTTTGTCTATCAGGATTAACAGCCTCTCGGTTATAGAATGACTACACATTCTTCGGGATAGCGCCGATTTGTAATTACCTTTAACTCATCGAATTAGATATGCTGACTTACGGCTTGTTCATTTTAAAATGGTACTTTTAAATTAAGAAACTATCTATAGGGTTGGGGGTATTCGCTAAATATGTGTTGCAAGTAATGGAACCGTCTGTTTCATACCAGAAGTTAGTTCGGAGCGTTTCCTTTTATCTATTCCTCGATGATTCGTCTTCTTTGGTCGTGCATCAACAGTGATTATTTCGCTTCCCGTCCGTCTTTGCCACGGTAGACGGATTAAATAGAGAGGAGTCACATGAAGAAAACAAACAACATTTCCATGATCCCATTCACACAAAGTAATAATCACATCGTTGTACTTAAGATGCTGATGACTAATACGGATACACCTTTTTCACTTCATCACCAACCACACCAACCACGCCCACCACTCGATAGATTCAACTTAAACCATGTCATTTCCATTGCCTGGAGGAGTCATTTAATAAGAGAAAGTAAAAATGCTGTCAGTAGACGACTCCTCTCAAAAAGATTATTGTTCCACCACCACTGTAACGTTGCAGTAAATCGCGAAAAGTTCATATTTGGAAAGTAGGTGAAAGCCGGCAAACCGAAAGCTTTGACATTACATACATGCCAAAAGAGCATGTGGAGTTTGTAGAGTTTATAGAATTGGAGTACAGCAACAGCTGGAACATCAACATATCCCTCATAGTTGTGTGTAAGCAAGACAAGAATATACGGTGGCTTGACAGACAGATGCGTGGGCGTAGCATATGGAGAAGAAAAACAAGACAGAAAAAAGAACTTGAAGTGTGTGTGGTCTGGTGAAAGTCAACGTACCGTGCTAAATCAGCTAAAGTTTCTCGTCTCGATAAAGACTTGTCCTGTTTTTTAAGGCCACCTCCACTTCCCCATTCACGTAAAATATCTGTCAATTGCGCTAGCGAACTACGACGACGTCTTTGATGTTGGCGGCGATGTCCACGCGTCTGAAATAGAAAAGAAAGCCAAACTATGAGGAGGAGAAGTTTGTCATAAAAGCAATAAAAGAACAATGGACGACATCCCATTCATACTTTAGATCATCATCAATATCTTATATATAGAATTTAATTTAACAAAGGTATAATTGGCCACTTGATTCTTGTCCACTGTTCTCCAATTGGACAAGGTTGGTTCACTCAACTCCTGTTTGCTGCCTGACTGTTCTGCCTGACTTTGCTCTTTGTTTTTTGGAACTCAGATAGAGGCATTGTTGTTGTAGGTGGGAAAAGAGTACTCTTATTCTTTCACTTCTATTTGTAAGCACAGAAAAAGATGAAAGATTTTGTCCTATTTTAGCCTCCGTCTGGACATACAAACTCGCCTACTCAAACTCGACTGAAAAATGGCTAGGAGTATTAGCACTTTTGAGAATTCAATTTATGATGATAAAACAAAGGATATTTGTGCGAATTGATGAATGAACCTTCTGCTAAATGAACTTTATTTCTTCAAAAAAATACACATGCTTTTTTCCAAAATTAAATTTCACTGGGAGGTTTTCTCAGTTAGAGTCCCTTTTGTGTGGGTGGAAGTTCTAAAAATATGGATGTAATGCGAACGTGGTTTGTTTGCCGAAATTGTAAAGCATGTCACTGGTTTATACACATTGTGCAGCTTTTTGAGATCCAAATCCCTTTTAAACATTTGAAGCAAACTCATACCGGAATGTAGGAATAGATTTCCGGTTCGTTAAGTTTGTATGGCATGGAAGTTTATATTGTGGGAGTTCGATTGGAATCAGTACATTACCGAGAATTTAGCATCAAACCAGAAACGCAAATATTGTATATTTACATTCGTGAATGTGAAGTTTCCACAAATATTATGATCGGTAACAATGCACCTACATACTTTAAGCGTTTCCATCAGGGAACTAAAATTTTAGGTTTATGTAATTTATCATTTGACCTCTAAGATACACAAAGAAATAGGGAGTAGACGTCACATTAGACGTAAATAATTTAATTCATGATGCATTGAAGTTGGCATTTGATCAACCCCTTCACAGTTTTTATATGCCTTGCGGACTGGTATAATTGGCTCTTTCACTGGTCGTAAATGTCAGCAAACCTCTTGAGAAGTTTGACTCTAGCCTTCTCGAGTATAGAATTCAGAACAATGCACCATATCGTTTACTCTGATTAAGAAAAAATTTGACCTAGTCCGAAAGGTCAACATTTTCCTGAAAGCAGAATGTTTAAATTCCCGCAAAAACCTAAAATACGAATCGGTCTTGTTATGTTTTGTATGATTAGAGGAGGAGGAGAAAATATCTTGAGAACATATATGTATGATGTTTTTTCAAGAGAGCATAATGTTTAAGGTGTGTAGGTTGTAACAAAAAGCTTATTATTAAGCTTAACTCACAAACCACCTTCTCAATTAATTGGTTTCGAAGAAACATAATATTTCATGAATAATTGTATGATCAAGAGGATTTTGACTTCCTCGTATTTTGGTTTGACTTAGTTAAGAAAAAAATTATGAGCATGAATATGATTACGTTAGTTTAGTAACATCCATAATAGTTATTTATATGACGCAGTTTCTGACTTGCGTTTGAGTTAGGTGATATAGAATGTATAGTGGTAAAAAATTACCAGAATATTTAAAATCGATCCTATCTGCACAATCTATCTACCACCTTCCAAAATCAATGAAAAGAACTTTGCAGTTCTAGAAGAAATATTCGCTTTCATGCGATCTCAAAACTTAGAATTTTTAATTCAAGGTGATTTTAACGTAGATTTGCTTCACGCAATGATGAAGTGTAAAACTACGTAGATTAGCAAAAACAATTTGATGCTCAACAAAAAATGGCCAACTAGAATTCAAACTGCAGACAGAAGAACTCAGAGACAGAGTTTAGAAAACAGCAACGCTATTAGATCACGTTTATGTTTCCTCAGGAAGTAAATTTAATTATCTGGGTGTCTTGAATTGACATCAAGTGATCACAAAATGACTTATGTACTTTATAAACAGTTGAGACAAAAAGCTAACCCAAAATTATTCAGTATCGCAGCTATAAAGATATAGATGTTGAACTTTTCTCAGATGAAATCAGTAAAGTAGACTGGTCATTCTTAGCTAATAAATACACTTTTCATGAAGATCCAATACTTTTTGAGAAGCTTATTTGGGAATTCTAGATAAACATGCTCCAATTAAAAGGAGATTAGTGAAGGGATTTAACGCACCGTGGTTTACCAATGAATTAGTATTGTTATGTAAACAAAGAGATGAGACAAGAAGAAAGCTAGAAAATAATCCCGATTTACTTGCAGAATATAGAAGGCTAAAAAATCTCTGCAACTATAAAGTCTCTCAAGCCAAAAAGCGATATTTTTTATCAAAATTTAGTGCAGCAAAATCTTCAATAGATGTTTGGAACTGCATGAACGAATTAATAAGTTTTCGACACAAAAATGTAGCCAAAATTAGTAATCTAGTTACAACAGACGGCTCAAGGCTGAAAACTGATAAAGAAATTTGTAATCAGTTTGCAAATGAATTTGTAGTAGCAAGTTCTTCAAGTAATGTGATAGATTGTCTATCCATGTTACCAGAATATGAAAGACAATATTTTAGTAAACATAATCCTTCCGAAAACAATATAGAAATTTCAGATTCAATATAGAGGAGGCTATTATTAACCAAATTGGAACAGAAGAACAGAGTTGTAAATTAATGAAATGTACGCGTACAAAGTAAGATCTCTACTACAGAGGTAAATGTTCAAACGCAATAAGGTATGTGAAAAAATGTAAACAACGCACTGGTATAAATGTTCCAACAAGATTACAAAGGAATATGCTAATTGTTATCATCCCATTAACAATAATGATATGTAACATTTTTTCGTTGTGTCAGATACCTAAATGTTTCAAACTAGCTGACGTGACAGCACTTTATAAGGGAAAAGGAGCTCGACACAATCATCATCATATCGAGCAATTTTTAATTTTTGTTTCAAGGTGAAGGTTTTGAAAAGATACTGTGTGATAAGTTGTTTTTTACACGAGTGGCAAACTCGATAGTAATCAGCACGGTTTAGAACAAATAGGTCATGTGAAACTGCGAATGCAGTATTCACGCAACACATTTATGAAAATCTTGATGCTACGAGCGTAAATCAATGGCTGTCTTTATTGATTTCTCTAAAGCCTTTGACTCTATTAACCAAAAGATGTTAATTGAAAAGTTAATGAATAATTTGACCACGATATTCCCCCTAACCTTATAAGATTACTCATTGACTACTTTTCAGATAGAAAGTTTAGAATTTGTAATGGGGATTATGAGTCAGAATACTTGATATAAAACAGGCGTTCCGCCTGGATCGAATTTAGGACCAATCTGCTATTCTCTTTTTATAATGACATTGGAGATGTAATTACATTGCCTTACATTTATACGCGGATGATTTGGTCATATATGTTTCATGTAAAACCTGGAATGAAGGTAGGGAAAAACTAATTAATAGTTTAAAAGCTCTAAGTAAGTGGTGTGACGAAAATGGTTTAAGAATCAATACTGAAAAAACTAAATTTATGGTGTTCTACAACCAACTGATTATCGGTCTAAGGAGGAGGCAAAAACTATTGAGCCACTTACTCTTAATGGTCAGCCTATTGAAAGGGTAGACAAATTTACTTACTTAGGGGTAACTATAGACAGTTGCCTTAATTTTAAAGAACATTTAAAAAACAGTAGATAATAAAATCACAAACGCACTTGGAAGAATGTACTCACTGAGAAGGCTCTTATCTGAAAATGTAATAAAAACGTTTCTTTCAGCTATGTGTGAGTATAGTAGACTACTGTATACCAATTTGGCTAGTGCAGAGTGACACCCAAGTTAGTAAACTCCAAGGAAAATTGACAGATTTATATTAGTTTATTTTACTTCAAAAAACTGTCGAAAAACTCATCAAACACTGGTTTAAGTATTCAAGACTACTACGTGAAATTAGATTTTTACACTATATATGAACGAAAGAAGTTATCTCTTCTAAAGTTCTTGTTCAAGAAACGACGTTATTCAGTGTTTAGAGACTGGTTCAAAACGCGTGACAAAAGCTGTCGGTTTGACAGAGTAATTGTACCCCAGCACAATAAAGAATTGTTCAAACAATCGGTAAAATGGGAATGTATAGATATATGGAATTGTTTTATCTCCAAATTAATTATTGACGATAGTGATGAATTAGGATATGATATGTTTGTAGAATTATGTAAGCAACAACTACTCAAAGACAGAAATAATATTTATGTTAGTTAAATTAAATTAGATTATATGGTTTGGTTCGCTCTGGTAATGGAAATTTAAATGGAATACAATTAGCAGTAAACTGTATGGTGTTAGGGCATGAAAAGCAAATACATATGTATCTGATGTCTTTCAACACTTGAATAAAACCTATTATTATTTATTATTATATTATAATTACAGGCCTAATTTTAATTGAGTAAATGTTGAATGCTATTTTCTCTAAATTTTGTGGAATGAACAAAAGAAAACCGTACTATTTATACACACGATTTTCAGTCTAGCTAAAACAATTTGCTTCATAACATTTCAGACTGCTGGAATGAATATTTGTTGGAAGCATCATTAACTTTGCATCATTATGATACGGTAGGTTCTTGGTAACATATCTAGATATATTTGAAACCGAATTCAACTAGAAACGTATTACAGTTTATCATCTCATTAAAGGAATTCTGCAAAGTAAAAAAAGATCGAAACTCACGCCCTTTTATTTAAGCAGATCTATGTGAATTCTTACATAGTCAATAATAATAATGATACACACTGACTGAATGAGTCATACAATCCTACAAAAACGACTTCATTTGAAGAAGCCTAATTAACAAAATGTCTTTTACAACATGAAAGTCACAAGCCTTTTAAATGCATGCACATAATCAGAACAAAAATTCTAGGAATGGTTTATGGTTGGTTTCTGGATAATTTTAATCTTTTCTCAAAGTTGATCCAACACTCCAGAGGTCTGCATTTGTAGTAAAGCATGAGAATTAAATTATTATCATTGATCTAGATTAATATTTAGCTCGTGACTTAGAAAGTTCTGTCGAAATCTGAAGCAAAAACAAGCATTCTTCTTCATGTTCCTCTTTTACACAGGAAAGAAGCGTCTCTATATATTAATATGGAATGCATAGTAAGAACGGTTGCTGGACTTCTGTCCACAACTTATGTTGCTATATGCTATCCCTGGATGCGGCTGCATTATTATGTGCAAGACTCCACTACTAATTCATTTCTAAAAACTCATTGGCAGGTTATGTTGTGTTGCGATATGAGTTTTAAAAGCTGGGAGTACAGTACTGTTTGTTGTACTCCCTAGTTGTTTTGACTGTTCAACTCTAGTTCATCCAAGAAGAGCAGTCAAAGAGTTTTACTTGGATACAGTATAGGCAAAAAACACAGACAATCGCTTGTGCAATAGTAAAAATAGATTATTAAAAATGACTGAAACTCCCCAGTACAAATTGATTTACTTCAATCTTCGAATACTTGGGGACCCTATACGATTTATTCTAAATTACGTCAATGTGCCATTCGAAGATGTGAGAATCCAAACCGAAGGGGAATGGGCAGCTATCAAAGAATGTAAGAAAAAATTATTTACAGTTATTTTTAGCAGAAAACAATGGACAATTAATGATTTGGTAAAAACTTTAGCCACCGCATGGGGAAAATTGCCGGTGCTGGAAATCGATGGCAAGCACCAGCTCTCCCAATCTCATGCCATTTCAAAGTACCTTGGGAAAAAATTCAATTTGGATGGAGTAGATGAGCTGGAATCAGCAAAATGTGATGAATATGTGGGCGTTGCTCTTGATATGAGAACACGTATGGGTTATTAAACAGCGTTGTATATTATCCAATTTTGTTTATAATCCTGTTTACTTGCTTATTTTGAGATACATATTTCGCTGTTGGATTTAGAATGGCGAAAATATTGGTTTGAAAAAGAAGATCAACCCAAACGGGAGAATGCAAAGACAGAATTTGTTACCGTCATTGCTCCCAAATACTTTAACAGATTCAGCAAAATTCTGGAAGACAATGGTGGAAAGTATTTGGTTGGGGCAGGACTAACGTGGGCAGACTTTTTTGTTGCACTCTTCTTTGAGCTGTTTGAGGACACTGTTGATAAAAATCTTCTCGTCCCATACCCTACGCTACTTCAATTCAAAAACAACATTTACTCTATCCCACAGATAAAACAAGCTGTAGAGAATAGACCGGAAAATGAGTTTTGGAGAAGTTGATCTTTTGATTTCTTACTGAAAATTCACACAAAAAAGGTATACACGTTTTATAATGAAAATAAAACCAGTTAAATGAAGTATGAGCACAAGTTCGTATGGTTCATTTTTCATTTTTATTAGCTTTCTTTTTCCGACACGGCATTGGTAATTTTATTAATTAGATTCTAGTCATTCAAAATGCAGTTTTAGGTCGTTTTTCAATCCACTGTGCTATGCTAGGGATTTTAAACACGTTTTGCTTAAGTTTCCTCAACTTGGGAAACGTATCCAGTACATTCGGTATCATTGCATCAAACATGTCCAAGAAATGAGCCATCTGCAAATCAACCCATGTCAGATTCTTTCCAACTAGATATGGACTATCTCCATTTTTGGCGATTGCAGATTCCATGTTTCCAAAAAACCGTGGTACGGTATTGCCAATGAAATTGGCTGTGAGGGCAGCTTTCTTTGTTTCATCCTTTTCAGCGGAATCTCCATGAATTGTCATAATTTCTGTTTAATAACGGAAGCAAATTGTTCTGCATTATACGTTTGCACACTTGTCATTTACTTAATGAATGTTTATAATGAGCCCACCTTTTCGAAAGTCAGCTAGAGCATCTGCCAACTCGTCAATTTTAGCAGACTCCCAGTCATCCCTGCCATTCAAGTTAAACTTTTGTCCGAGATAGCGACATATAGCGTTTGACTGCGATAGGATTCGGTCCCCAACTTGGAGAACTGGAAGCTGACCCCATGGAAAATCTGGTTGAAATGCAATAAAAATAAATTTAGTTGTAGTGTCATTTAGTTTCAATTGGAATGGCATGGAATATCAATTTACTAACTTTTCTTTAGTGCAGGCCAATCCGGACGCTCGATTCTGTTATCTTCATACTCGACACCAGCATACGCGAATATTAGCCTGGCTGGCTCCCCCATTCCTTTCATGTTGAAATACGTTAGTTTATAATTTTCAGGCATTGTTCCAAAATTTCGACTCCTCAAAATTTTGACTACTCAAAGAAGGCTCGAAAATTAATTTTTTTGCACAAATAAAGAACGTTTAAGTATCACACCACAAGTCAGTAAGTAAACCCTCTAAATGGTTATTTTATTTTGGTTATCAATGATTGAATTTACAACTCACACAATACAATTATTGTCAATCAATTTCTATTCTATTTATCAGTTCATTCATGTCAATGATGATCAATAAGTTGAATTAATGCATTTGATTTGATAAAACTGATTTACTACCACTGCTCATCGGTTCGTTTTGTTGAGTGCTATGAGCACTGCTATCTGAGATATCACACAATGTTTAAATAGATTAATTACATTGGTTTTTATAATGCATTTTTGTGCTGCATAAAGTGCAGGTGATCGCAAGCATTTTTATCATGGTCGAGATTGAGAACCACAAGTGCAGTCAGTTACCCACCCATCCGAAATAGGATCTACTGATCCTGTTATCTGAAATAACCTTGTATTTTATTATCTTACGCGTTTATTAATCTAAACTCATGCACGTGACCCAAACAGCCTTGAGAATGAATAGTACGGAAACGTCAAGATTTACAACAGTAGCAATGCAAAATATTTCAAAAATAATGTGAATGCATTTCCTCTCATACACGTTTACAATATATCATTTAAATTGATATCCCATGGAAAAGACATCGTGTTCAGCTTATGCAAAAAAATTAAAGAAGCTCAAAAAACCTTCTTGAGCTTTGGGAATCTGAGGTTGAAAAATAAGTTTTCCAGCGAGTGGTTTCACTGGGTAGTAACTCGGGTTAGGAGCCCTCGTCGGGGGTTCCATAGGAGGTTTCAAATCATCCTCTTGTAAAGTTGATCCTACAACATGGGTAGCTGCCAAATAGATCTGATCTGCCTTTTGCCAAAATGTACTCACGGAGAAAGAATTAGGTTTCTTTGTTGTGTAAACCGGGTTCGACAATTTCTTGATACGAAACCCGGTATACGCGTCATCTACTTTGGGTTGAATCTGATCAACAGGTTGTAGTAGTTGCAGATTTGCTTCTCTATGCTCTTTACTGATTATTTCAGCACCTTTTTCTGCAATCACCGCCACAGTTTGGAAAGGAAATGTACTTACGAGAGTTGGCATTATGGATGCATCAACCACACGAAGTCCTTTGATTCCCACAACTTTAAGTTGAGAGTCCACTACAGTGTTTAATGGAAATGATTTTGGATCTCCCATTGAAACTGAACCAGCGCCATGATGAAAACTCATGGCAAAGTGTCGAAGATAACAGTCCCAATATGCATATTCACGAAAGGTAAAATTGGAGCATGATGGAAACGGAGATTCGGTAAATGCAGCTTTTACTTTAGCACTGCTTTCAACTAAACGCACAGTTTCCTCCAGAGCTTCAATTAATTTTCGTTTTTCAGACACTCCGCCTGTTGGTAAAGGCTCAACATAGTGTCCACTTAGGTAGTTTGGGTGTATGATGGGATACAACTTTGGGTCACTTCCGGCTAACATGATTTCTCCTCTAGAAGTTGGCTTTTTTAATGCAATGTTAATGAACATGGACTCGGACTCATCTAGCTTTAGAGACTTTTGAGAAGCTAGCATATATTCTTTTAAAAGATCTTCCTGGATTCCAAGAAAGTGGGACAGTTCTTTGGAATACACGTTGAACTTCAAGTTTACCATGGGCATGCGTAAAATACTTGTAGAATTCCATTCATATTGCATATGATCAGCTTTGGCAGTTTGCTTTGTTGGGGTTTGTTTCAGGTTAGTGTAGAAAGGGCCGAGTGGAACGGCTAAATGATCTTGTGAATTTTTACCCACTTGTAGGTCCGCTTTTGATGTAATCTAAATTTGGACGTAATTTGATAAATGTTGTATCTGAATTACACAATCTTTTCGAAAATAAATTAAAAATTGGTATACATACGTTGAATTTGCCAAGATGATCTTTCGGTCCTATCCCAGAAATCATTAAAATTTTAGGAGAGCCGTAATTACCAGAGGATAATATGACTTCTTTTGATGCAAATGCTTGTCTTATTGCCCCATGTTTTTCGAATTCTACCCCTGTAGCACGGTTATTATTATCAAGTAGAACCTATAAGTGTGTGCATGTAAAGAATTAATTAAAATGTCAACATTGTGAAACGATTATTATTTTTACATCCAATGAATACTGGTGTCAGCTTACCTTGTGAACTTGAGAGTACTTTAAAACTTTTAAATTGCGAGTTGGTTTGACTAAAGCTTTATACGTGGAGCGATATGTTGTGCCATCTGCAATTAAGGGAATTACACATGTTCGTAAAAGTAAATTTTGTAGAGCACGCACAGAAAATATTGAAATTGTTTGCTTTGTACACGCGTACCTTTTTTCATGTATTCCTTTACCCTTCGAAAGTAAGGTTGAAGCTCATGATACCCCCAGCTCGGGTCATTAGTTATTTTTACCCACTCGCTATAATCTTGGAACGTTCCACTTGACATGTTTTCCAAATAATTCAAATTTGCTGATCCACCAAGTCCCTTTCCAGCTGAAAGGATGTATCTCTAAGCAAAACATTACAATAATATATAGATTGGACAAACTAAAGTGCCAAAACGAATGTAAATAATTAGAATTTCAATTCGTAACTCACCCTATTTGGGCAAAGCAAACAAGTATCATTTTGATCATTGGATGAATACATCCAATCAGTTTCAGGATGTCTCGCCATTATCATGGAAAGTGCAGAATTTTCATAGCTGGGATGTAGCGAACCACCAGCTTCAATAAGGAGGACTGAAAATTGATCTGAAAGTCGTGTGGCTACGATTGATCCAGAAGTCCCTGCGCCAACTTGTGTTGAGCAATTTCATGAATATTTAAAATAATTAGTTTGCTTCACACGCCGGAAAGTTCAATTACAATTTGTTCTTACACGTCTATGCTAGTTATAACGATGTCACACAAAATTGCAACATTTTAAAGGTCAATAATTTGGTTTGTCCGTACAAATAATGGTCATAATTCAATAATGGCCTTTAAGATAGTGATTAAATGGGCAATTTAAGTATTAAATGTACATACCTACAATAAAATCGTATATATCTTCTTTGAGATCTGACCCATTTCTTGTTTCCATTTCCATCTTGTCCTTCATTTTGTCAACTTTTTCCCACGATGCAAGCATCAGTGGAAAAGTTGCTATCGTATGTTCTTGCTTGTGCTGTGGCATGCTCAAAGCACTGGTTACAACGATTAACTGTAGAAATTGATGGGAAGCTCCCATAATGAAAATTAGAAGGCGATCGGGAGCCAACTTCATTTTAAATTATTATGTATGCTATTCAAGTGTTCTCTGCACGACGTTTTTCAGTAAAACTTTTTTGATTTGATAAATTAAAGATCGTCCTATTTCGCTAGAAATACAATTCAATTAATTTTTCTCTCTTTATAACTACACACTGCCGATATCCTGATCGAACTGCAATTGCATAGGCTTGTGGTGTGTTGTGCAATTGAACAATTATAGACATTATTGCTTTAGCAAACTCGCCCACTTAGACAGAAATAACTAAGCTACTATTGCTTTGAAATAAAGGTTTGCATCTTTGTGTAATATATAAAGTCGGCAAACTTTTCCTTTGCACAACTCTGAATACATTTCATTCGAGTGAATCAAATAATGACTAACATGATTACCTAAATATGTATAACGTACAACTTTGTTTTACCTTTAAAACATATTGCATATCGATATCTATAATCGTTTCAAGCAAGGCAGCTGAGGAAGGAAGTACAGGAAGCATAATGTTAGTAGTGTCATGAAGGCGCTTGATGCATGAAGAAAAGATCGCCTATTTAGATTTTCAATGCATATATATTTCGCACTGTTGCACATGCACATGCAGCCTATTCACATAGTCTATTCAATAAAATTTGCACAAAAACATTATATTAGCTTGTAACGAGTGAGGCAGTGACTGACTGTCAGTCAGTATCATTTTGCTACAAATGGTATCGCAATCGTCAATACGACTCAACTCTGTAATATGTATATCTACACAGCCATTTATTGTTTGGTTCAGTTTTTATTTATTAAATTTAATGGTTAAGTCGGTAGTTCGATTCTGTATGTTCGATGAATTTAATTTGACAGCAGAAATTTTCAAATAATGAGCATAGGTCAAGTGTCAAAATGATATGATGACAACGGTGTTTTGAACTTCAAATGAAAAATATTCATCTGCTAAGTTGTATGTCTCTATAAACTTCATTCTTTATTCGAAATCGTACTTTGATCACAAAAATATCATTTAGTAACAGTCATACTGTAAATACATACTCTATATTCAGTCACACACAAACACACATTGATCTGTTATTAACCTAATAGTATACAAAACGGAGTTTATATATTTAATATGCATTTTTATTATGCAGTTTCATGAATGCATCCGAACTAGTTTATTCCTGATTCTAAACATATAGCGAGGATTTAATGTTGTTGGTGGCACTGTTGTAGTACCTTGTAGCTCGTCATCATTGTCGTCCTCTTGTGTACTAGAAGATAAGCTTGTATTTGTTACATTATTGGCTGTATTTAATTCTGGAATTTTAATACTGCTGACATTTTTACTGGCAATGTCAAAACTATCTACCACAATAGTTTTAGCTGGAATATTTGTGTCTGCTAAGGAACTACCATTTACATGTTTAATAGATTCACTAATACTTGTAGCGTTGACTTTGTTGACTAACTTTTCATTTGAATCTTCGTCTTGTGTATCGTAATCATATTCACCACTACCTGTCTTCCCTTCTTCTGTATCCCCATCAGAAACTGAATCATCATCATTATCATCATGATCCATGTCAATCGCAATCGTCTCATGTTGCCCCAAATTCATATTTTGGGCAATAATTTCTGGAATGGGATTCAGGTCTACGACCATAATAGGGTTACGGCTTTCCTCAGCTAAAAAGTTTTGTTCTTCGCTGGTCGAGTTACTGACTGATACTGAGAAGCTGCTTCTAGTTTCTCGGGTCAACTCGTCTGCGTCTTCCAATTCGATATTTTTGAAAACTACGACTGGAGGAGTGGATTCCGTGGGAGGAGGTGTGACTTTCTTCCCCATGATAAATCCATCGTCATTCTCACTTGTGAGCCCTTCTGTTACTGAAGGTGGTAACTCTGTTGTGGAGTCTTCTTCTTGTGCCTCATCATCATTGCCTTCAGTATCACTTCGTTCTTCCACATCATCCGGTATTTCTGTTGTCAAACTTCCCCCTTCAAATAATTCAGGTGGAGCAGTGACAATAACTGCTGTCGCCGTTACTGACTCAGCAGCAAGCTGATTATGATTTTGAACATTGGATAACCTACTTCTCCCGTTAAAATTTAGAGGACGAGAATACATCCTTCTTACAAACCGTTTTCTTCCATTTACGATCCCCGTATTGGAGTCACCAGGCTGTTGGAAATCAGTCGAAGGCACTGGTGTAGTATATTCATAAGCTTCTGTAAAACTATTGGCATAAATAGTTGTTTCATAGTCTTCAGTTTGAGACACTGCCGTTGTTGGCACTGGTGTGGTTTTAACTCTTCGTAATGCAATGGGACGTCTCCTCCTTATTTTTACAAAATCTTTGGGAACAGGTCGTACGCTTGAGGTGGTTAGAAATAAATTCTCCAGCGACTCGTTGAACTTTTTACGAATAACTTTTCTTCTCACATTTTGGTGACCAAGATGCCCCCTGGGATTAACAATGATTCGAGGTGTGGTTCGTATTCTCTTGCGAACTACCTTGTAACCTGGGCCTTCATTAACCAACTCTGTTTCCGTTACATCTCTGTAAGCCGATGCGTCTGTTGTTGTTGGGGTGGAGTAGAATGCAGGTGGGCTTGGAGAAGTTGAGAGTTGAAGCGTTTCATAGTTGTCAAATCCTTGACCCAACTGATTCCCATCTGGTACTGGGGGCACAGTTCCTTCAAAACTTTTGCCTTGTCTCACTGTTGATGCGTTATTATAACTTCCATTTTGTCCATCCAAATCTACCCTCTGACTATCGATGTCGGTGGATGCGAATGACTTTTCAGAACGAGATGCGTCCAAGTTAAAGTCAAGGGGATAGTTTGGCGTGGAAGAAATCACGGGACCATCGAAATCAATGTTGGAAGTTGAGTAGCTGGTCGCAAAGGAAGGTCCAGGTGCAGTAGGGGGACCTGGCGGTAGGAGGATTACAGATGGTTCTGGAGTGAATAATTGCTGAGGTGCTGGAGTACTGCCAAAATTGTTTTCAGGTGTTGACCAAACCGGCTGAATTGGTATTAATGTTGGACTAGGTGTACCTCCTGGATTTAGTTGGTCTTTGATAACAGAGAAACTATCATAATTTCCAAAGCCGTCTCCTGGAATAATAATAATAATAATAATAATAGTCCTTTATAGTTAATTGAGTTCAGGCTATGTTTCAAGCT
The DNA here is from genome assembly GCA_001718145.1 of Orchesella cincta. Lineage (NCBI taxonomy): Eukaryota > Metazoa > Arthropoda > Collembola > Entomobryomorpha > Orchesellidae > Orchesella > Orchesella cincta. Next base: position 145,346 of record LJIJ01000240.1, on the reverse strand, counting down.
TGGTCTCCCACTCATAACTCGTCTCACAGAGAAGGGACACTCTTTCTGGTTCGATTCTGTAGAGATAATCACTACCCTTGTGATAACCTTGCGGGAACTACAGAATACCTACTCCGTACTGGCTGCAAGCAGCACACACCGAGCCGAGTAGGATTAGATAGTACGCCTTACCGCTGACTTTTTGCGTGACCGGTCGCCCGGTCACCCATCCATCAGTTTTCAGCTAAGGGCGCTGCTTAACTTAAGTGATTTACGAGTACTGTAGTTAACTGTACCTCTCCAGAGGTAACCCGTCGATTTGGCTCATATTTAGCCAACTTGCTCATTTTTATGTGAAAATATCGTAGTTACATGGATTTCTTGCCATGGGCAGTCATTTCGGAGAAATTAATTTTTTTTGGATTTACCAACCTCACTTCTGCGTATGGCAAATTATATGGGGAAGGTTTGATTATATTATACGTATCAGCTTCACATAATCAAAACAGAAACTCCGATAAAATACAGTTGGTGGTGTAAATTGGGCTTGAAAAATTCGAAAACACATTTGGGAAACAAACCAGTAATGTAGTAAACGTATTTGAATCCACATATATGAGGTGTTTACAAGAAGGAAGTATTATGATATTAAGGTGCTATTTTCAGACATTTCGGCCAAAATACCATGTTTTTTACAAATTAGCAAGCATTGTGGTTCACAATGTTTCTTCAGTAAGGTCGACAAATTTATCGATCAGTTCTCTAAATTTTGTTTTATGGGCATTTATGGGTAAAGTGATGGAACATATAAGCTTTAGTTGTTAGTTAGTTAGACGCAAGTTTTACGCATTTCACTAGTTATTTCGCTTTAACGCTTTCTTTGTTCAATTTCAAAATTCGTTTGGTACTAAAACTTTATTAGTACCTGATTGTGAAAGTTATGAACTGCTACGTATGATATCACCCGTTACTCAATCCTGTGGTGCGTAAAGGCCTGGCTCCACTTGTCCTTAAGCAAGGTTTTGAAGCTAAAGCAAGATAAGTGGAGACGGTTCTTGCTTCAAGTTACCTCTTCCTTAAGCATGAAAATCCTACTTAAGGAAGGACGGCATATTTGGCCTCTTAAGGAACCAATTCATTACTTAAGCAATATGTGTAGATGCATCTTACTTGATGCTTTCGCTTTCCTGAAAATGACTAAATTTGAGTATTCATAATATACATTAACAATGTTTTATGTAATCAATGCCGTTCTCTCGGTCACTTGTAACTTTTTTGTGTCCCGTTCTACCAATGAACAAAATTAAAATTTACCACTAATTAAACTACATTAACTTTAGCTGATTAGTATGAGAATTGTGAGCTCATTTTGTCGTTTTCAATACTAAACCATTTTAACTCGGTTCAGTTCCCTGACCGCTCTTTACTAATTCCATATTATTTCATTGATGTTTGGCCAATTTTTTAAGCTCAAGTAAACCTGAAAGTTGTAATGGAGATCTTACTTGAGCTAAGGTACTTAATACATTGCTTAAGTAGTCCAAGTGGAGATATTACTTAAGAACCTTTCAAAGTTAGGGGTAACTTGGACAAAAATTCGGTTGCTTAAGGAAGACTTCCTTAAGGACAAGTGGAGGGTGGGCTTAACCTTTCCCATATAATTTGCCATACGCAGAAATGAGGTTGGTAAATCCAAAAAAAATTAATTTCTCCGAAATGACTGCCCATGGCAAGAAATCTGTGTAACTACGATATTTTCACTTAAAAATGAGCAAGTTGGCGAAATATTCGCAGACGAAAAGGTTCCCGCCGTTAGACCAGACTGCCTACCTGGAAGCGTGCCTGGAGCCCCATATTGCTGATTAGGTGTTCCAGGGAGCTTGCCTGGAACGCCATATTGCTGATTAGGGGTTACCGGGTAGTTGTTTTGGAGGTCCATATCCAACTTTGACTTCATCCTTCCATCTGTTTAAAATCAGAGCTGCGCCTTTTTCCGCAATCATTATCGTAGATGCTTGCGTAGGAACACCTACGATTGTTGGCATTACAGAAGCATCAACCACTCTCAGACGATCAATGCCTTGTACTCTTAACTCTGGATCAACAACAGCATATGGGGAACCCACTTTTCCCATAGCACAAGTTCCAACATGGTCACCATTTGCTATTGAAAACGATCTGATGTAACACTCCCAATAGGCTTCACTTCTAAATGGAACATTTTCACATCCTGGAAAACATTTGTGGGAATAGGTTGTCTCCAGGGCTTGAAATGTTGTGGTGTTTTCTGCTAAATATAGAGCCCTGTGAATTCCCTCAGTCAAGACTTTGATATCATGACCCAGATCATCGCACACGTAACTTGGTCGAATCACTGCTGGTTTGTAAGGATTATTGGCTGCCACACAAATGTCTCCCTTTGATAGTGGTCTGGTTAACGTGACCATGATAAAAAAGGCATTCTCTTTTCCTGTAGCGTCACCATAATATCTACGAAGAATGTCTTCACGAATCCCAAATGCATGACCAATATCCGAGTAAAACATTCTGTGAGGAGTTAAACCAAACAGGGTCAACTGCAAGTCTGGCCAGCCACCTTGCCCCTGAGCTTTTGCCAAGGTGCTAGCCAATACAGCAGCAGCTTGAAATCCTGAAGTCGTCAAAGGACCCTTGCCATTCGAAGCAAAATTGACAAATGATTGCTTGTCAATATCTCGATCAAACGAAATAGTTCTTGCTTTGTTGATATAAAAGGGGCCAAGTAAAGTGGAAAAATGGTCCTGTAAGTTTTTACCCACTGGAAGGATGGACTTTGCAGGGATCTAAAAAAGCACAAAAGTTTCATATTAACTATTTCATACATAATATGCGCTATAACATACATATAACCCATATTATACATACACGGAGTGCCTTTAAATGTTCCTGTTGTCCAATTCCAGACAAAATTAACAACTTTGGACTTTGCAAACTTCCAGCCGATAGAATCACCTCCTTGTTGGCAAACGCAAATTTTCGATGCCCGTGGCGATCATATCTTCATATCATAACAGATTAAAAAATTATATCATATCTTCAAAGCATTTTTAATATATAAAACAATAAATCAAATCAAATAAAAAATCATCATACTCCACTCCAGTTGCTTCAGAAGTTTTGCCCTCTCGAATCAGTATCTAAATGGTTGCATGTTAACAATGAATATTGGAGTAAATCTTTTTGTATGTTTACAAGTGACAGGTGGCCAGTTCTAATAATTGTGACACTTTTTACTACCTTGTTGACATGTGCAAACTTTCTGATAAGCAAGGAAGGTCGGTTGCGCGCAGGCTGAATGTAAGATCTGTAAGTCGCTTGTCTCACGCCGGTCTTGATGGGATAAAAGACAGTGTCAAACCCTTTGTTGGAAAACATAAAAAAGATCATTATTACTACATGATGTGAATGAATGAACTTGCTGTATTACTTCAACTTGAATGATAGTGTGAGAAGCACAAAGGAAAAGTGCTGCCATTTGTTTTATTGTGAATGCAAAGCAATCATACTAGATTGATCTTTAGAGTAGACATACTGTATAATAAAAGTGAATTTTATATCATAGGAAATCCCACATGAGTGCAATGAAAGCCAGTGACATTTGAATACCTAAAGCATGGGATTTTGATAAAAGGAAATGATAAGGTATGGTACCGCATACCTTCAGTGTGCCTGCCATTAAGATCAATGTGTGGATAACCCATCTCAACCCCAGCTCGATTCCATTCTTCAGCTAGACCGACACAGTCCGGAATTTGTATTTGAAGCGGTCCACCATATCCATGAGCATTTTCTGTTTGGTCAAGTCACAAAAATTATTTATATTCTTGCAAAATGCATATTGTCCAAATTATAAACATTCTTCACACGTACTATCTGTCGTTTCTCCAACAAAATGTTCACTGCGTATGAAGTAAGGTAAAACTCCATCATATCCCCATGTAGGGTCACCCGTAATAGTAGCCCAGTTGTCAAAATCCAAAGGATTCCCTCGAAGATGCATGAGATAATTGAGGTTTCCAGTGCCTAATCAAGAAATGAGCATTGTATGAGTGAGTCATAGTTATGCAATTTTTTATTATAAACTCTTATTTCAGTACCTCCAAGATTTTTTCCTTGCGAGAAGATGTATTTCTATATAAAAAAAGTTGGCAACAACAATATTTCATGTTCAAGATCAATTTTTCATATGACAAAGTTTGAGACAGACGTTTTTGCTAATTGCCAATTGTCTCTGTCTGGTTATGCTGCACTGCGCATCATTCTCTACTGTTTTACTAACCTTGTGACGGCAAGCGAAGCATGACTTAGATTGCGTGACCGACTTGTGCATCCAGTCGGTTCCAGGCTGTTTTGAAAGGAAAATGGATAAACCCGGAATGGCTTGAAAGGGATGTGACTCTCCCCCAGCTTCAAGAAGCAGGACTGTGTGAAACTCGGAAAGGCGATTAGCTAATACTGCCCCGGCCGAACCTCCACCGACTATAGGTCATTCGCAAACAAACAGAATTCAAATTATTAGGGTTAACGAAGTATGTAAATGCTTCTTACAAAAAATAAACTATTCAGTTAGCTACGGAAATTGAAATTGGTCGCAGTTTATTGTTTTTCTTCCTATAAAAAGGAAAGGAATCATTGTTTTGACGTACGTGCAAATTCATTACATTTTTTTCAAGCGGTCATTGCAAATACAATCCTGTGGTCAGTCAGGATATTTTTGGCATGCAGTGGTGATTAAGAAGTGTGTTAAGTTTCATGTCAAAGTCGGAAAATGTAACCGTTTTGGGGTACGTTGTTTAAAACAGTGTCAAGACCACCACGATCGAGGTATTATTCATTCACAGATTTTTTTATAAAAATTAATGATGTATTAAACCCATTTTTTTGCAAAAGACGGACACAATAAAAATGTAGGTTTACATAATATATTAACTCAGACTTCGCATTTGTGGGCTTATGATTTCGTCCAAGGATTGAAAAACTCAATCAGTTGCGTTAGTTGTTACAAATGCGTTGCAATTGAAGCTAAGGTAAACTTACCAATTACAAAGTCAAATGTGTCATCCTGACTTCGGAACCTGTCCGTTAGCTGATCCTTAAATCTGTCCCCATTATCCCACACGGTACTGAACACAGCTAAAGATGCTATAACTCCGTAGAGGATCGGAGTAAAAAATAGATTTTGAAATGCAAAACGAAACGCTGAAAGGATTCCCATTGCAGATTGGAATCTTGATTTAGATGAGCACTCTTAACACAGAAACTAATCCATTTTTTGTAAACTTCTTAAAAAACTGATTATCTCACTTCACCCCATTTTCGCACACAATAATTCTATTAGTGCAATTTACAGCTAGATGAATTTATTTCAATCCTTTCTGTCATTCTAAATATCATGGAAATAAATGTAACAACAAGTAGAATACACACGATTACAATTCCTCTATATCTTAACTAGCTGTTGGGCATAGGCTTAGAGCTTCTCGTATAATAGTCAAATAGTATGCAAAATGATATATAGGATGTTTCCCTTTCAATACATGACTAATTGCACTTCACCTTTCACAAACTCACTCAATACAACTCTAATTATTGTCATTATTAGCGCTCTAATGTTGAATTCTCGGCTAATCTCTTCTTTGCACCTTTCCAAATTTTTGCTTAAATGGGCTTAACATAAATTAAGAACTAAAATGCAAGTTCAAATTACATGTTCTGTGGGAAACGTTCCCAGTTGAAACGACACTTTTTTAAATGAAAACTACGCCGGCTCTCCACTACTGATTCACATTAGAATTACAACTGTACTACTGTGGATGAGACTTGTCTCACAATCAGATAGGAAATAGGACCAGAAACATATCAACTCTATTATTTTTGATAATTGCACTTAACGTTTCTGTTCTAGTTTCTTAAATGCTTTTCTATAGGTATTGGCAAGTGAAGTGAACCCAGATACGAACGACATAATAATAAGTTTGTGACAAAAGGAGCAACCTGGCCTGAGTTAACCCTCCAACAGATAAAATGTCATTAACCAGTAAACCCACAGTTTGTTGCTGTTTCAGAGATTTTGACCTTCTTAATGAATTTTAAGTCAATGATATAAGTTTCGTCTCGATTGAGAATTTTTCTTTCCTTCACGTGCATCTTAACTCTCGATTAACAAACATTTTGCTGTATGAAATAATATGTACATACCACAACCATATTCAAATCTTGTTGCAGACCTGCGTTTGCATAACTTTTTGAAAAAAAATGACCATGGTCGAGTTTTAACCAATGTAAAGCACATGAGTACTTAAAAACGAGTGTAGGTACAACAATAACAGTTCTAGCTTCTGTGTTGTCTTATAAGCCATGCGATATTAGTCATATTATTACAATATCATTGTTTGGCAAGGTGCAAACCTCGAATTTACATAACGTGGACAGTCTTTATGGTAAACAGACATTTTAATGCTGATGTACATACATATTATTACATTCGCCAAACCATTATTGGCTTCAGAAGAGCAAGATTCCTTTTTTCACATGTGCGTCTTCTTGCAGCACATTTTTTCTTGTAATTGCTACAGTTAAACTAGCAGAAGCTACACTTTACGTGATGATGATACGATGACGTTATTTCTCGCAAAGGCTCTAGTTAGCTGGTTTAAATCAACACGAAAATAGGGAGTAGTAGTATTAGTATGCAGCCCAGTCATAGTGTTTATTAGGATTCACCCTGTACTATGAGAATTTCGTAAAAGGTTTTCCAACAAATCTTTCCTTATTCCCAGTGACCAATGGCAGAGTTATTAAATGTAACCACGATGCTAGTAGCTCGTAGTGGGATCATCATCATCATAATCATATCACGGACGAAGCCATGCAAAAATCGTGTTTTTGTTATTATTATTATTGCATCACTCCACTTTTTAGGAGCCCGAATCACGCATAACAATTATAAAGCCAGAGCAGAGGTTTCTTTCGCAAATGAGTTCATGTCATTTTGGATTAGAAACATAATAGATGCATTCCCGGTGAGATGTAGCAGGTGCGAATATTTTCGCTTATGGACTTTTAGTCGGTAAGATGAATCGGCTAACAAGTTGACGCTGCGTTGAATTACTTGCTACTGTACGTATATATAATGCTTCTCTGAACTGATCTTGACTAAACACTCTTATTTTCCATGCATCTGCACATTATTACGTTGAGTGGGTGTGAGTGTATTTTGGAGCAGGACTGAATGCTATGTTTAACGTGTTCATGCTCACTTTTGCAATATATAGTTGATGTCAACATAAATGAGTCATTCTTTATAATAGGGAAACATTTATTTGTTGTTATTGAGAGGAAAATTGCGCCTGAAGATTCCATGTCATTTTATAAAAACAATGACAAAAGCACTTCATTTACCACCTGGGTGGTGTTTGTGGGACATTTTATTGTGCAATACAAATCTTATGAAGCACGCACCATGAAAGTCAAAGTCGTCATAATTTACGCTCATTTCTAGCCTGTTTTTGATAATGAATATTACATCACACTTAAATATCCCCATTTAATCGACTGAGCATCCAGTAATTAACTCAATTAAACGCGAAATGAAAATAATAATAAAATTTAAGGGGCCTCTTTAAAGGGACAATTACAATAGCATGAGCACACGTACGATATAATAATGTGCATAATATTATGTATGTACACATTCAAAGTGAAGTAATAAACGAGTCCATTCCATGAAATGACAATTATTGCGATCAGCATTCACAGTTATGTAAATGCAAATAATTGAAAGTATGGGAATCATGTATTCTGTGATTTTAATTAATGAATGAGTGACTGGCCGACAATATTATGCAATATCCTAATCTTGTTTTCATGAAGAATTGGAACGATAATACGATGTCAGTCCAGTCATTCATGAAATGATTGCAAGTAATTTCCAATTAAGCTCTGTCATAAAATTTAGGTCTCTGAACGGAACATACACGTACATTATAGGTATGCTGCTCTCTTTCTGCAGAAGTGATACAAAAGCCAAGCTCAATTTGAGCGAAAAATTAGGATATTATTCTATAATAATGTTTCATGCGTCAGTACAGTCAAATTTGCTCATTTGCTCAACGAAATGCATTATTCATCCGCGATGGTCAATTCTAACAGTGATGTCCAGAAGCGAGTACGGTTGCATGACAGTAATACGCTTCCCATCCCAACACAGCATGTAGCATCCGCTCTCTTCTGTGTTTTAAGCGTGGAGAACTCGTAAAAAGTATATTAAGCCTCGCTGTGATGATATGCCCTCTTCTCCGCCCTATGCGATGTCGTCTAAAGCTTCTGTTGTTGCTCAATGCATAAGCTAATAGTGTGTAAACCTGGATATGTATATTGATTTTATCTTGCATGCAACGGAGAAATATACAACAAATCCGTACAAAACCCCATCCTATCGATTCCCATGTCAGATGTGCACACATTACTAGTTTTACTGACTGTTCCGGATGTTTGTTTTGTTTCGTGGAGAGATCACCGAATTATTGGCTATCCATATTCCAAAATCTTAAATGACCAGAAATTGTACACTGGCTCTGCTCTGACTGTACATAAAACTGACTGGGAGTGAGTGAAATATAGGCTGGAGTTGGATTGGAAAGGTGTTGTTTTTGAAGCCATGGCTATGTATTAGCCATTTGCTTTTGTAATGTACATGCACATGTTCATAATATTAGCTTTCTAAAGTTTTGATGCTTTGATAATCAGTTGCCGTTTGTACTTTTTCGATCTACAGAAAGCTCAATAATACGAACGAGAGTGTATTGACCTACGAGCCTAAAGACACTTCTTTCGAACAACGGATTATCACGGTTTTTATGTACTTTTAAAAATTGATATAATCAATCAAGTTCGTCCAAAATGGTGTGGGGGTTTGTAACCTGTGGACCCAATGAAGTCTTAGTTATTTCAGGTAAGAGCAGTAGCTGTGAACCGTATGAAATTGTAATAGGTTATATATGTTGCAAGAAATACTAAGCCTATTTACATTTTGGCTGTTGTAAATTTTTAGGATGCTGCCATTCCAAACCACTGCTTGTTCCTGGAGGTCGGACTTTTGTTTGGCCCTTTGTCCAACAAGTTCAAGAGTAAATGAATAAAACCATACTTTACTGAAATATTAAAGTGCATACTTTATTATTCAATGTCTTGTGAAATGTGTTTCAGGCTACCACTGAAAACTATGACCCTCCAAGTCGAGTCTCCGAAAGTGTACACCAACCAAGGTGTGCCAATTTCCGTTACTGGAATCGCCCAAGTCAAAATCCAGGGCCAGAATGAAGAAATGTTGTTGAATGCTTGTGAGCAGTTTCTTGGAAAGCCAAGCATTAGGGAAATTGAGCGGGTAGCTCTAGAAACTTTGGAAGGTCATCAAAGGGCCATTATGGGAAGCATGACTGTCGAGGAGATTTACAAGGACAGGAAGAAATTCAGCAAGAACGTGTATGAAGTTGCGTCCGCAGATTTGATGAACATGGGCATCACCGTGATTTCATATACTCTGAGAGACATTCGAGATGATAATGTAAAATTCTAAATATCCTAATTATGCTTAATCGTGCAAAATTTTATCATGAATGAGTTTTTAAATTTTAAATTTTTTTTCCTAACAGGGCTACCTACAAGCGCTTGGTATGGCTCGTACAGCCGAAGTCAAGCGAGATGCAAGGATTGGTGAAGCGGAAGCCCAAAGGGATTCAACAATTAAAGAAGCGATTGCTGAAGAGGAACGAATGGCAGCCCAATACTCTAATGACACAGAAATTGCCAAAGCGAAACGAGATTTCGAATTAAAGAAAGCTGCGTACGATCTGGAAGTCAACACAAAGGTAGCTTTTCATTTGAGAGTATAGTATCACCACTTTGAGCGGACATTGTTTACAAATTGATTTGATCAATTTTCAGAAAGCCGAAGCTGAATTAGCGTACGCATTGCAAGTTGCAAAAACGAAACAACGGATTGTCGAAGAGCAGATGCAAATCAAAGTTGTTGAAAGGCAGCAGGAAATTTCAATTCAGGAACAGGAAATACAGCGTAAGCAAAAAGAGCTCGATGCAATCATCAGACGACCAGCGGAAGCAGAAAAATATCGGTGAGATTGAGATTAAAACTAAATTGGGCTACGCACATTTTATGCTGCGCTTGCTTTGGTAGCTCATAATATTTCATATCACTTTATCACGAAAGGCACCCTTGCATGACGCTAATATAAAAATGATTACTTTGATACAGCCTTGAGAAAATTGCTGAAGCACACAGGAACAGAGTTATATTGGAGGCTGAGGCAGAATCTGAAGCTATTCGTATCAAGGGAGACGCTGCAGCTTTTTCACTTGAAGCAAAAGGAAAAGCAGAGGCAGAAAAATTGGCCAGGAAAGCGGAAGCTTATAAGCTTTACAAGGAAGCTGCTGTTACAGAAATGTTACTGGAGGCATTACCAAAGGTATAATACAATAATTATTCAAATCAAACCATTCTTCATTTATATTTTTCAAAGGTTTAAAAAATTATTTTACTCAAATTTTCACCAGATCTCCGCAGAGATTGCAGCTCCACTCACACAAGCTAAGAAGATCAACATGATAAGCACTGGAGGAGAAATTGGGGCTGCTCGTCTTACCACCGAAATCCTTGAAACTGTTTTAAGAATGCCGCAGTTGGTCTCTACCATAACGGGTGTAGACATTTCCAAGTCTGTTGGTCGCTCCGCCTAATCTGATTTATGAGGTTTTAGCCCTGATCAACTTCATTTAAAACAATTGCTAATTACTCCACCTTTTGAGTTCGTTTCGAAACGAAATTTTGTCATTTACACATAATATAGTAGTCCATTTTTGCTATAAATGTTTTTAAAGTTATGTAAATAATATTTCTCCAACAATACTGCCGGAAATCTCAAATCAGTATGAAATTATTTTGTCTTTCTATGGTACAACCGTGTACAACTACTCTGTTACGTTTAAAGCTAATGATTTTTCAAGTATAAAAATATTATACCCTTTACAAAATCTATAAAACGTGATGCTTTTATTTGAGCTATTTGAGAAAAATATGGGCCTCTATATGGTCAGACCAAAACTGCTATTTTGCAATATTAAATATTATGGATGATATTTACAAATTAAATGAAAATATGAAGGTGAAGAAGCTTATGAAATAGAATTAAATATCCTTTTACTTTTAACTATGAATGAAGATGATTTCGAAATTGTAGTTCAAAAACTCGGTTAATATCCTGCTACATGAACATTCAATATGTATTTGAAGAATTGTTATTGCCATTATATAATCGAGTCAGTATTTTTTAAGATTTGCACATTTATTATTTACATTATATTTTACTGTAATGATATAATATACGTTTACATGAATTAAAATAAATTTATTTGTCAATTAAATGCATTGATTTGGTCTTGCCATGAATTTAATATCTTTGGCTTTTCAGTTGATATTCATTCGTGAGAATGTGAGTAACTTAAATTTTGTATGGTGGTCTATTCTCAATACTCTTCTTCACTTGAGGAATAGAGAAAATATTAGCTTTGTACTCCTTCAGGATTGGATATGGATCAAGAATATTTTTGTCAATGGTATCTTCAAAAAGTTCAAAGAACACTGGTAAGAAGAAATCAGTCCATGTTAAGCCCGAGCCAACCAAGTACTTTCCACCATTTTCTTCCAAAGCCTTACTGTACTTTGTTAAGTAACTTGGTGCTATAATATCCCGGAATTCCTCTTTCATTTGTTGCTTTTTGGTTTGATCTTGTTCGAACCAAAACCTACGCCATTCTAAAATTCAAGTGAAACGCCGTTTGGGTTGAGAAATTAAATTAATTGGAAAACAAAATCAAACATTGTGCGCATGTGTTACCCAGTCTTAGGTCATTAGCAGCTCCAACATATTCATCACATTTTGCTGACTCCAGCTCATTTGCTCCGTCCAAATTGTACTTTCTAGCTAGGTATTTGGCAATGGCATGCGACTGGCATATTTGTTGCTTTCCATCAATTTCCAATATAGGCAGCTTCCCCCAACCGGTGGCTTAATATACAGTAAAAGTAAAATTGTGACCCAAAATGTAAATTGAATTTACTTGTATCATTTAATATATTTTACTAACACAATGACGGAACCTGTTAACTTTAGAATCTGCATTTCTATAGAATTAATAGCTTTACTACAGTTAACTTACAAGGTTTCAAAGCTGCCCATTCTTTGTCACGATCAATCCTCACATCCTCAAATGGAACACCAATATAGTTGAAAAGAAACCGAATGGGCTCCCCAAGTACACGAAGGTTAAAGTAAATTAGTCTATAGCTTGGAGTACTCATTTTTTATGCAATAAAATTTTTCCCAAAAGTATAAAAATAAAAGCTTCCGTTCAGAAAAGTTTTTCCTTTACAGAGCTCAACCACAAATGCCAGTTTGATATTGCCATTAACAAGGTGAAATGGTAAGGTTTTATCAGCAAAGCGTAGTGAGCTGGAGTGTCGGACTGTCAACGTGTACAAACATTATATAACGACTTTTCTTTTATTTTGGAAAGGAGAATCTTCTATGCATCAAATACAATCTGCTGTTGCTGCTTGGTGGTTCAAGGTCATTTCATCTGCTTGTGAAGTAGTTGGTTTTGGTTTGGTGTCGATGAAAATCTGTCTTTATAATTATGCGTATGTATATATACATACATAAACTTTATAGTTAAGTAGGTTTACAGAGATTGCATAAAGGAAGCTTACACCTACTTACGAATTCATAGCATAAACTACAATTTGTAATCGTACTAATCACTATATTTTAAAAGTAATGTATTAAAGTTCAAAGTTTTTTACCAGGCGTAAATCGGAATCTATATTTCTCTATGTATATCATTATCTTTATCTAGGAAAAGTTATCCATATATGCTAATTAACACAGGGCATGTTAGAGAATGCCTCTTTGGAAGCTATGAATTCTAATATATAAATCCTGTAGTTGTGTAAGTTTCATCTGGAGAAAAACACATCACATATTAGACATGTTGCGAAATAAGTGCAAATATTTTATAGCAGCATCCAACATTTAATGATTTCATATTCCTTTGCATAACTTGGAGTTTTTAACTGAAATCCTTTAACCAATAAACAAAACAACTTTGAATTTAAAATGGAGTTGTTGGAGGGACTCATGTCATCCTATGTCGGCTGTCAAGTCAATATCACTGGTGACCAATGGGATGTCGGTCTTAGGTTCATTCGTGATGTCAGCACTATCTACTGACGCCCTTGTATGCGTGGGGCCAAGTTTGTAGTACATAAGATCCTAAAGGTATCAATAATGCCTTAATGATTACCTGTTATCATTAGCTGCCAAATAATTATAAATCAACTTACAATTAAGAAGGATGTAGCTAGTATTAGACATTTTATGACAACATCAATATCCTCTAAAAAGGAAGCCCCAAAGTTTTTATCTTTTGAATGATGCACATCCGTCTCCGTCTGCTGTACCATTCCTTTACGAATGGTGCCTATACATGTCCCATCCGTGAGGAATACTTTAAATTGAGCCTGTGAAAGAATTGGTGTACTTAAAACTTGTACTTGTACTAAAAACTTAGCTTATGACAAAGAAAATCAGTATTTTTATGTTATAATGTACATCACAACAAGCGGCGCAGCTAATTGGTCCGGTTACATACAAAACTTTCACTCCAGCTCCATTCCATGCTGTAAAACCAGTTTTAACAACGGAGCAAAGGTTTTGTCGAATTTCGCCCAAAAACCGATCGATTCCGGAATACACTAAAACTTTCTAGGAATAATTTTTCAAAGTTCAGGTAACTTTCTTAGGAAATTATAATCTATAGCACCAACAAAATTATTATGGAATTGAACGAACGTTGCAGCAAAATCCATTCCAACAACAGAGACAACACGTGCAAGGTTTATCCAACTTGAGCATGATTTCCCTGTGACTATTAACAATGAAAATTTTACATGGTCTTCGGTTTTGGAACAAAAGTCGGCCTAGTCGATTGGACTGCTCGAGGGCCTTGAACATACGGGTTCCATCCTCATTGGACAAATCATATTTAAAATGATTTTGTCTATCCTCTGGTGCTTTATACAAATTTATAAGGTTTTAGGCTTGGCTTGAGATGACTTTGTTTAATAAAACGATTATTTTAGTACATAAACGCTTGTCATCAGGCGACCTCCGAATGATTATCATTCTTGTTGACTGCAGCGGTTCCAACTCCGGTGGACCAAATCCTTTAAAACCAGCAAATTAAAATTTCTTATTCTAGCATCAAGCAAATTTTTATGCTAAAACTACATATACCTGTCCGGAGAAAAACGCTTGTCGAAGTTGACGCGACTGATGTTCTATGTGGAGCGACATTATCAGATGAATGTGTTGCCCCAAGTATTTTAGAAGGAGTGGAAAGATCTTTTGTGGTCATTTTATAGAATCTCTTCCATCAACCCAGTCATTTTTGAGTTTCCCATTGAACTATTTCGACAATAGTTAATAGTTGATGCATCGACATCAGCGATAAAAATTTTGAGGACCATTTACGAATTATAAACTTTAAAAATCAATGAGGAGGGATTTATCCAATCATCTTTTATGAATTTGTAGTTCAATAACAAATATTGATTGTTTTATTAGTTTCTGCTTTATTAAACATATGGTAACGCATGATATATTTGCATACTGCATAGCCTTATCTATCCCGTGCCATTTTTACTTGGAACGGTTTGCTGACGAAATTGACAGAAACTTGATCATTGCTCAGAGGCATTTGATTGCAATTATATTGAATAGCATGATGTGTTCTTACAGATATTTAATCACATTATCTTATGACGCGATTATCTTTTGGATTTCACACAATCACAAATACGTAAACGGTTGAACGGTGAGTATATTTAATTTTTGCTGCATAAATACATTTCAACATGTCAAAATGCATATCACTTGTTTTGAGACTCAGTCCACCTTTGCTTCGTTAGAGGAAATAAATTAAACCTGATTCATATTACGCTGGTCATTTAGTCATATGCAATTAGAAATTTTCAGTACTAGCAAAAATCTTCCGGTAAAATGTGGAAAGTAGTAATAGTCATTTTAGCTGCATGTTGCACCACGGGGTTGTGTCTATCTTCTAATGGATCTTCTAAGGTGGAAAAGAAGAACGAATCTAGTAAAACACACATATATGTACACTTTATTTATGGCTGGTGTAAGATTTGGTTTTAAGTCTCCATATTCTTATTGCAGGTTTGATTGACATGATCTCACCCCCAAAACGAAATGCAAATAAACAATGCTACGAATGTCAGTGGTGTTGTGACTATTGTTATGATACTACTACTTACTGGCCTTCTGAAGGTTCTACTGGCTGGGAAGAATCAACTACTGGGGGCTGGGAAGAAACCACTCGTTGGGACGAAACCACTCGTTGGGACGAAACCACTCGCTGGGAAGTATCGGAGGCGACAACTCCACGACCAACTTGTCCACCTACAGCGCTTTCAAGTCCTAAATTTACTAAATCCATTTACCAGTCCTCGTTACCAACCTGGCCCGTAGCAGGAACGACCTTGCATTTGGGGATTCATGCAAATACAACTGATGGATCTCCCCTGCGGTATCAGTTGGTCACAACATTTGAATTCTTGACCTTATCCGCATCGCAAGACATCATTTTTACAAGCACTGTTTCCGATGGAGCATTTGTAGGTCCAAACAATGTTATGATTATTGAAGTAACTGCATTAGTCATTGGAGATGAAGATCGAGCAAGCAATGCTGCCATTGCTCTAGTGTTTCCAAGAAGTACCAAGGAAGTTGAGGTTGGGGCAATGGAAGAATCGCAGTAGTCAATAAATCTTTCAAGCTGTTTTTTTATAGTTTTATTCTGTACAATCTATGCTTATTACTTGCAAATGTCATTATTGTAAAACTGAAAATACAAGCTTTATTCAAGCATCCAAAATTTTTATATACATTGGAATTGGAATGAAATAAAATAAAATGTCCCTCATAAAATGTTATTGAATAATGGCTGCATCCAAAGGTTTCATCCATGATGCGTATTAATCATCAAAACGAATTCCACTTCATGGCAATTAAACTCATTTTCACCTCAAATTCGCGGAAACACACGTTAATCCCTCCACAATCGATTGGTTCCAAATTTTAATCAATAAGGACGATGAGAATAATCTTATCTTAATGAATGGGATTATACAATCCGACATTCTCATCATTTAGTAATTTTATGGTAACATAACCAGGCTGGATTTAAATTCGGAGTTGACAATTTTCGGCAATGCTGCAAGGAATCATAAGGAATATGCATACATGCGTGGAATCTGACATGACAATTTTGAAAGGTTGACAATCTCATATACGGAATGTTTCAATGCTATCAACAATTTTATAATAATTATTATCAAGTGAATGTTGAATACTATGAATGTTTAAAGGACATTTGTAATCCATTATACTGATGTTTCGACTGATTACTTGTCAATCCTATTCAGACTTGGTTAGTGTTTGTAGTTCTCTAAGGTCTCTGTTTACATACTTTCAAAATTATATAAAACAATATTTTGTAAAAATCATGGGTAAAGTGAACAAAATCGCCACTTTCACCATCTATTTGCTATTAGGGCTGTCTATTATTGCAACGACAGCTACCAAAAAGAGAAGGAAAAATACATCTAGTAAGCTTTAAGTACAAAGAATATTTTGTGTTGTATAATATGTAGAACCAATATTGTAGATAATTGAAAAATTAAAATACTTTAAATGTTTTCTAAACCTTATTTTAAAAATTGAAATTTTAGCTATACAATTACAAGTAAAAAGGATAGCTGTATGTAGCTATATTTATATACATGCAACTCCTTATTTTTTGTCAATGTTACAGGCTTGGTGGACCTGCTCTCACCACCAAATGAAGTGCATAAAAAGCAAGATCCAGCTCAACAATGTTGTGATTCCTATTGCTGCAGCTTTTGTGAAGAAACAACGACCACTGAGCCTACTACCAGGACTACTACAGCAGATCCTCCGACGACTGAATATTCTTGCCCAGATCAATACCGTTGTGATGACTGTTACCCACACACCGAACCACCATACTGTCCAGACCAAGGTAGATGTCAAGAATGTTGGCCGGACACAACACCATATCCGGTTACATGCCCTGAACACACATGTCCTTCTATAACGTGTCCTACAACAACTGATTGCATTTGTACCACTTCGGACCCTTGTCCTACTCCTTCCCAAGAACCCTGTCCTAGCTGCCCAACTACTCCTCCACCTACGACAGCAGTGCCTACAGGAGGAACAACTTGTCCTCCATCACGTTTCGCTAATCCTCAGTTTACTAAAACAATTTATCAGTCTTCCCTACCAACTTGGCCCCTGGCAGGAACTACAGTGCATTTAGGAATTCATGCGAATACAACTGATGGATCTCCACTGCGCTACCAGTTGGTTACAACATTTGAATTCTTGACTTTGTCCGCATCCCAGGATATCATCTTCACAAGTAATGTTGGAGATGGAGCATTTGTGGGTCCGAACAATGTCATGGTCATTGAAGTATCTGCATTGGTCATTGGAGATGAAGATCGAGCAAGCAATGCCGCAGTTGTTCTAGTGTTTCCAAGAAGTACCAAAGAGCTTACCGGTGATGATATTTAAGATGCAATCAATATTGATAGTTTAAGAAAACAAAATAAATTGCAGAAAACATGTCTACTTACTCGTACAATTGTAATGTGAAAGTGCATCAATGAATACATGCTTTTTTGATTGGTTTGAAAATGTCATTCATGACAAAGCTACTTTTAATTTTGCAAACGATCATATTTTGTATTTGTTTCGTTTTCAAGTACCAATCTACTATAATTACCACTCTGTGGGATATTGATAATCACAAGTAATCTATTATTGGCATTGCAGCACCAAAACCAGTTGTGATTGTTGCAACTCGTAACTTGCAAGCAAGCTGCACAGTAAAACCCATAAAAACTATTCCAATACAAATTGACCAAAGCATACCATATTTTCTTTTATACATTTACACGTTCCAAAATCGTATAAAGTGCATTGCATGCCTGTATGCATTTTAATTAGGCGTGCAAAACCCAATACATAAAAAAGTCATGCACGAACACTAATAGTTAGTTTGATGATAATATAAATACCAAAACTTGTAGCTCCTTTGTTATTGGCAATTCAGGTTGGAAATATAGTGTTGGCTAGCATATGCAAAATACAATAAAGTTAAGGTGATCCAAAGAACGACCGCTAAAAAATTGAAAGTGCACAATAAATCAAATTCATACTTCCAAGAAAAGTGCAAGCATTTAGTATGCATTTATGTTTTATCCGATTTCAAAGTAGCAGCAATAAGCTTTTTGGCCTTCTGACAATTCTTCGAATACCTGTACACAATCTCAATCACTCGGGAAATATTCTGACAAACCGATCAAACTTTTGTTGACTACTCTTGTAATCAAAATGTCACTCTCGTCCCTCTATTGTATAACCACCATGATTGTATGTATAATTTTACTTTTTTTGGTAGTAATGGACAACAGAAAGACGTCATGATCATAAAAGTAAGTATAGCTTTGTAAAGAAAACTATTTGCAAATCTTGCGTCATAAACTTCTTGTTCTAGGTCCATTGATCAAGTGAGACTTCTTGTGGTGTACAGAAAAAAAGTGATACAAAAAATGAAACGAGTGATTGAGATCAATGACGTTACAATGAGCTATAAATATTAATAATATACCTATATAAAATTGCTGCTTCGTGAGCTCGTGTAGACTGAAGACATACAATAACTTCCACTGGAAAATAATAATGGCTTCCTGCGGATTTCTTGAAACTCGTCTGCTGAAGAAGGTTGAAGATTGCCCGTGTACGTCTCAGACATGTGGATATTTGTTACGTGACAAGCGTTTTCGGCATAAAAACTTTAGAAGCAGCCCAACCTACGTGTATGTCAGGTTCTTTGGGATAATATAAAAGGAATATGTTTGGCACTTACCTATCATCATTGTTGTTTGCAAGCAAGTTGCTGTAACATCTACCTCAACAGCTATTTCATTATTATTACTGAAACGAATTCCAGTTGAATTTGTAACAACAAAACAAACGCTTCCTTTAATAGAATTATTTTCCAAAATGAGTTTCTCACAATACCCCATCTTCATAACTGTCATTCTTTGCCAAATTGTGGCATTTGCTGTTGGTTTCGGACAACCAAATGTGATATCTTTTGGAGATTTTATGGAGTTTGACATTGGAATTCATAGAGCGTGTGAAAATGCTACTGCTGCTGAAAACACAACTTTGGCAATCATTGTAAGTCATTTATTTTCAAAAATAAAGTTATTTTTTAATATTTAAGTGATAACTATTTCAAGAGTAATAAAATTAATTGTTTGTAACAAATTAGAGCTCGTTCAGGGACTGCACATACAAATTGAGTGAGATCGAACCAAATGACATGTTTGAAAACTTTGATTCGATTTGCAAAAATCGTGGAAAATATTTCCAGTGTTGGGATACAATGAAGGCCAACATTTTGAGCAAGTGTGGAAAGGACAAAGAACAAATGCTTCCTGCTGTTTACCGTACCACCGTCTCATCCCTTTGTGGAAGTGATAATGCTGCCAAGAGAATAGGTATGAATCATGCAAATCAGTTTCTATTCTTGTCATATACTCGGACCACTGCCTGTGCTAAATGCATATCAAAAAGACAACAGGCTAATATTCCCATAATTTTTGCAGATGATTTGAAGAAAGCTGCTACGGAGATCCGACCCGATGATGAAAGCAGATGTCCACAAGAAACCGGAATCCATTGGATTGAAAATTGCCAAGAGTTATTAGCCACCATGAACTCCCCAGACCTTTGCGCGTAAGTACGATGCCTGGAGTACAGCAACCTGTTATAATCCTTAACCACTACATCAAATGATACCTAACAAATGTGTTTTTATCTGCAGACGCCATGCGGCCATTGACAAATGCATTGCGAAAATTACATGCAATAACATTAAATACGCGAAGCTGCTGAAACAGGTTTACTCGGATGCTAGGCCATATTTACAGTGTAATGAAAGAAGAGTATAGAATCAAAACCGAGTATTTATATCAAATTAAGAGAGTGAACGACTAGTGTGATATTACTATTATGGTACCAAACCAATTCTTACTCATTTTTTTTACTAATGAAGTTATGTGTATATAAATTAATGTATATAACAAAAACAAAAATAAATCCAGTTTTACGATCTCCACAAAAACACAGCATGCGATAATATCAATATCTACATCTATGGAGTGTATACTAATGGTTTTATGCGTAGATGATTCATATATTACTTTCAAGCAAAACATTTAGATTAGATAAATAACTTTACATGCATACATCGTTTGGTAACACTGTTTCTTTCCATGCAGACGAATATGATAGTGTACAGTTGGGAAACATGTTTTTCCAATCATTTTAATCATACTCAGACCATTCATAAATTGTTGCTGAATTTAAAAATAAAATGACATCAGTGTGAGTCAATACTTTACTTACAAACTTATCTTTCTCTACAAAATCTTTGAAGCAGGTCATCGTATGACGCAAATGAACGTGTGACTCCTTTTGGCTGTTCAAATACACAATATTGGACATGGATGAAATTTTGTAAAATAAACATTCACGGGATAAACATTATACTCTAAGCTTTTAAGAGATGCGTAAAACACAAAAATTGTCGTTTTTTATTCTTCTTAATACGGTTTGGGAATAAACAAGTGAAAGAATTCTGTATTCCAAATTTTGACAAATTACCATTTGATGAACTCATTTGCATGACACCGTGACACATGATATGATTTTCTACTGCAGTTTCGTTTCAACGTTTCGAAACAATTCACTATACTACTGGCTACGCATGAATCAACGCTAAAGCTAAAGCAATCATTCTTCTTGTTGTCTCTTAGTCGGTTTGTAACAAATAACAATTACGTAGGACGGAATCTTTAATCTGGTTGGGTTTTCATTGACCTATAAACATATACCGAATAATGATGATAATGCTGCAATGTCAAACATTCCTGGAATATAAAATCACGCCATAAAATTTCCACACTGCAAAGCTAACAAAGATAACTTGAAACACACGTTCTTTATTTTTTAAGTAAGTAGACATGCATACATGTATGTATGTGTCTCTGCTTGCTTCTGTGCAAAACTTTATTCTTTACTTTTGCTTTTACGTGCAAACAGGTTATATTTATGTAACATCATTTGTGCTTATCAACTATAGTCGTCACATGATGAGAATCATGCGATTTCATTTGAATTATCGTTCGGCGAACGTTCAGTACTCCGGCTTGTTATTTTAAGAAAATACAATGGAATTGTGGTTACAATGAACCATGACCTCTTCAGCTTCAGAGACAATAACCTGGAAGGTTTTCTACAAAAAATCTGCAATTTCCAATAAATCAGCTAAAATTATTTTTAAGCTAGCTCGAGACTCGCTAACTCGAGAAGTTTTCACAATTCAACCAAACAACGACTTCATAACTGTATATTCCGCCTTTAAGTTTACTGATTCGGAAACTCAAGTTCTACAACTCAAACCCGTGACGCCACAAGATTGGGCTTTAAATTTCATTGGTTTTTGCATGGAAAGGTAAATGAAATTCAGAAATGTATTTTAATCAAACTTTCAACGAAAGGAGACAAACCATATCATTTATTCCTTTTCCCAAAACAGAAAGAACGCAGGCACCTGCCTCAATACTTTGTGTAATTTGCATAAAATCGGACAAAGTAACTACCAACAGAAAATTGTTGGAATCCTCAACAATATCCCTGAAGTTGAAGTCAGGCAAGTGGAAGATCTTGTAAATTGTGAAAGTGAACCATTTTTACCGGAAATTGGGACGGGTAATGACCTACATATATACTTTTAAGTTATCGGTATTGTTGCGAAATGTGAAATCAAAATGGAGTGTGCAGAATAGCTAATTTTTAGGATCTTTGCTTTCATTTTTAGGTCACAGCCACAGTATTAAAACACTTGCTGCCAAAATGAAGAATAGAAAATGCATTTCCGCATACTTTGCATCCTGTCTTTTGCTTGTGCTATGCGGGATTACTTATGCCACAATTGATACCCAGAAACCTAAAGAATCTCCTTCAACGCCAATCGAGTTGAAAGAGATGAGCAATTTCAGAGTAAATTTAAGCAACCAAGATTCATACTCCATCAATTCAACTGGTATTTACACTAAACTCGCTTCTGCTTCGCAAGATGAATCGGAAGTACCCAAAAAGTTGGATTCGCTGACCACAGCAAACGGATTGAAATCGTCCACGGAAACTGCAGCTAAACTTGATAATCAACAACTAAATCAACAACGCGTTTACATTAGAAGACCACTGGAAATTGGGGTGAAAACGAATCTGCTCTGTGACCCCGAGTTTGAAACTAACCTGGTAATTGATCCAGCAGATCCATTTGAATGGGGAAATGTACATGTTGACTGTGCTGCACGAATTCATAGTTTAGTTATAAAAGGTCACCTTCGGGCTTGGGACATGCTATCAATTGTCAATCAAACACGCAACATCAGGCATTTATCCATCATTGGAAATGATTTATGCACTGCATCTCATGGGTTCGTAGCAATCATAGATGCTCTCCCTAAAATACGTTTGGAGCGACTAAAGTCACTAGAGATTAAGGGTATGACTGATAAAGAATCAGGGTGTAGAGAAGTGTTAACATTAGTTGCAAACAAATTTCGTTTCTCATCTAAATTGAAAACTTTAGTTTTGGATGATGTTGAAGTTGGTACCAAGAACAAAGTTGAGCTCCACCGAATAGTCTATAATTTACAAAATTATTTGAGAGTGTTTCATATGAAAAATATGAATTTCCATATTCCTACGTTTGATCTGATCTTTCCTGCTTTAAATTTAACAACTTTGCACTTGTTTGTGCAAAATTCATCCTCCGAATTGGCATCACAGTCTGTTAAAAATCTTTTATCAAAAGAACATTTCATCAAGGAGTTCCACAGTAATGTGGAGATTCCAGAAGATGATATGAAGTCAACTTTAAATCACATTAATAGATCGGAGTTTCAAACCTAAATTTGTCAATTAGTCTGCAAAGTACAAGAAATGAACTGTCATTTAGGTTTTTAAGGCGTTTACGTAAGCTAACACACTGTGAGATTCGATTGGTCAGTGATGAAGGGCAGGCTAGGTCGTCGTTACTACTGAAGATTTAGCAGTTTACGTACCAATCTGATAGAATTTCGTGTTACTGCAATTTAAGTTTAAAAGCATTGGTGCAGACGACCTTTTGTGTAGGGGGTACGAAAACGACATTAAGGATGGTGTAACTGTTTTAACCCTGGACAAGTTTCCAAACTGTATTAAAAGCGGATGTTCGCGTAGATGATAAACGTATATTTATGAACTTTATGAAATAATTATTTTACATGCTTGCAGACTGAGTAGTAATAAATGTAGCCTTACAATAAAGTGTAATTCAGCTATACTTTCGAGCTCGTGCTCAAATGATCATTCTCTGTACAGTTTTTATATATGATAAATATACATTATTGTGAGCAGGTGTCAGAGGCGTGCGTGGAACTTGTTCTCCTGTTAATTAGACGATATATAGCGCATTACTTTTTTATTCATGTTTTGCATTATTGACAGATTTAGCTCAATAGAAATCCCAACTGTTAATTAAATGTACAGTAGTCAAACTCATAAAACTACTTACACTCAAACTGACAACTGTAAATTTGAATAAATGCAAAATTGAAAAGTACACAAATACAATTATATTTTAACTATACACAACCGTAAAGTTTTTTCAAGCACCAAATATTACAAATCATATTCACAAACAATAAATAAACACATATTCACGCACAACCTTTGAAATTACTAGAAAAATGGTAACACAACGTAATAGTGGTGGTAAGTAAGTAGGTATATGTTAAAATTACTTACTTTGCAAGGGTTAAGTATATTAAGATATGGTATACATAAATAAATTATTGATTTAATTTTTCAAAACATATAGATCTCCTAAATTGCTTTAACGTTCTTTGAAAATAACTGCAATTACTCATGGTAGAGTTTTTATTAATAATGCTGACCTGAGTTTAACTTAACATAACTAAACAAGCCACTGAACGCAACTTGTCAGCCTTAAATAGATTCTCATAAAAACTAAAGAGCTGTTAAATTGCTGGCTTCAGTTTGAAATGGGCTTGAATAAGTCAGGTTTGAAAAGATTCGAAGCAACATTTCACAATCACGTTTGAAAATCACATACTTAATTAAAAACTAGTTCTATTCTCTATGTTGTACCAAAAATAGAGCAAAACCTGTGGGCATTTAGTGTGTACATGAAGTTTCTGTTATTAAGTACTACTGGCTGTCGGTTTCGCCGCATTTGCAGTTTCATTCTCCTTTGCGATTGCATTTTGAGCTGCATCTTTGAGTTTCTCCTGAACTATTGACGACAGCTCTTGAACTCTTGACCCAAGTTTGGCCAAGTCTCCCCTGACTTCCGTTACCCCATCCGGTTTGATGTTGCTGCATTAAGTTGCTTTTGAAGATCTTGTAATTTACCAGAAATCTGGTCTAGTTGCGCTTTTAAGTTAGTAACAGTTGTGTTAAGTGCGTTGTGTGCCGCAAGTAGCGTTTCGAAGGATTCCGTTGGCTTTGGAGTTTTAGCACCATTTGACGAGTCAGACGATAAAGGCGACCCACAGCTTGGTCAAGCCTTTTCACTGCAAGCAAACAGAGTAATTATAAGGATGATAAACACATTGCATAAAATCAGGAATTACATACGTTCATAATAATTTCAAAAGCTTACAGTCCCCATCCAACGACTCCACTTTTTCTCTGTAAACTAACAGTAATTGAGGCTAATACGGCAATAACTATAATGATAACGACGAGGCAAGCAAGACGGAAATAACGGTTTTTGAATGAGCTCGCATTCGATGAACGATTGCTGGAATGTGACGGTTGATCATCATCACAGAGACAACAACAGAAGGACAGTAAATCACGGGGTTAGGGATTTTATCACGTTGATTATTCACAGGTTTCCGGTTCCGAGCTGATGGCCGCCTTCTAAATCCCGGAATGTAAAAACATGTATTGTGTGTCATAATAATTTCCTATGCATCACCACATTAATCAAGTACAAGATATGAATTTTTAAGATATTACTTCTGACTCGTTTTCTATTTCCTAAATTGGGTAGTAATCCCGTAGACGCTGAAGGAGATCCATTTCCACCTACCGTGGTGGTAGTAGGATGTGGATCTACAACTCTTTGTACGGATCTCCTAGTATATGCAGTTTTCCTAGTCCCATCAAAAACCCCGTGTCACTATCCTCGCTCGACGACAGGGAGGATGACATATGAGGTTGCGGTTGCTGATGATGGTGACCCACATGATTAGAATTATCCCACATATGATTATCTCTACTAACGAATCTCCTTGATCTCCTTTTGTTCATCATATAAGTCGGTTGGGCTAGTGCCTGATGCTTTGCAAACTCATCATTCTCATCATACGGAAGATTAGCTTGGGTCACGGCAGTAGCCGTCGCGGTATGGGGGAGGTGCGGATGATACGGGTAATTTAAGTCGGACTCCTCCCGACTCGTGTTGTTATTGTGATGCGCATGGTGATTAGCTAAGTTGACTAGGGAATAGTTATTTGGATTTTGCGTTTTTCCTGAACTGCCTGTAGCGCTGAGTGGTGTGGTTATACCATCCGATGAAATTGAAGGGTGATGATTTATGCCCACCATGTGAGCACCAGGTAACAAACTACCTGGAGGTGGGATCGGGTACATTGGTGTAGGAGTTGCAGTCGAAGGGCTACTCATAACTTGGTTACAACTTGTCACCACCACACTGGCTTGAAAATCGACTAGAAGAATGTCTTCATCCTGGCCTGGAATCGATGAGTCTCCAACTCCATTACTTATTCTTGTTGTTGGAAGTAGCGACATGGTACAAGCTGGCAATGTTGTAATTTTATAGGTAACGTTCTAATTTTAGCAGAGCTTCTGTACTCCTTAAGTCTTATGCCTAATTTTCATAACTGAGAAAGATCCATTGAACTCCGTTTTGAAAGAAAACTTCTCGTAAACAAGCTCTGAAATATGTGTTTGTGTTGCCTCGAAGCATTAAATGCAAATCTTGCTACTTCTTTGGTTCAGTATAATCTGTGTTGTACAAAAAGAGTCTGTGCGTGTGACTTCATAATTAATTAATTAATTACAGTAATTATAACTTAATGTGTAATATATAATGTTATCACAACTTATCGTTTTGGAATGAAATAGTATGGCACATTTGTTGCATTGATCGTTGATGCTTACAATAATTTCTGCAAATCATTTGCTAAGTAATACAGACTACCGTATAAGTGAAAGTTGGAGAAAGGAGTTCAAAAGGAAATTTCTTTAGCTGGAAACTACTACGCTCGGGGAAAGGACGGCATCAGTAAAATGGATTTACAAGATACGGTTTAGTTAGCGCTACTGTTTTTAATTGAAATACTGATAACTTACAGAATTTACATAGAAATTCGACGGGAGCAGAGTAACTAACCTTTAGTGTGTGATAATGATATGCACGTTTTGAAAGGATTAAAAGAAAGAACAACTTTTCAGGAAAAATATGTTTTCATAACCGTTCGGCACTGGTTGCCGTTACGGTGACTTTGTTGCATCACCAAATTGCTGCTGAAGACGTAGAATGTTTGAGGGTGATAGGGTTCCGTACAAAGAAGAGCTGTAATGCTTGTATCCATATCGTTGAATTGATTTGCAAGAGAGAGTTGCACGTGTTTTTGAATCTGCCATTTAGTTTCAAAGATTTACAAGAAAGCAATATTATTGCAATTCTAATTCGCAAGCTTACATATTCCAGTTTTGAAGTGAATCCTACGCAATGAGCTATGAAGTGTATTTACATATATTTTATATGAATATATATTATTATTATGTCCTTTCCTTATGTCGCAATCGCAAACAAATGCATAGCTAATTTGATCTTGTAGTGTAAAACTATCAGCCTATGAGTCTATCCTTAGAATCTAAAATCGTTGTGTTATATTGCTAAATATGAATGATTTTATATGGAAGCACAATTTTGCTAATTGTAAGTTCACTTTGAAGTAATATTCACTCTCACTTTACCACAACCAAAGAGTTATCGATTTACATTGTATTGTGTGTTCAGAGTTATTTACAACCCGTTGCGGGTAAACTTTTCTTGGCTTTATGTGCCAATTATTATTTATCGTAGTCAATTTAGGGCACATAAAAAATCCGTATCCCCTACTCTACTATGCAGTAACCATACTCATGTTGTGATGTAGAACGTAGAAAAGGGATTAGAAAAGTTGGAAATGGATTTTATCCGTATTTGGCTCACTCGACCCAACTGATTCCATTCTCGTAAAGGATACATAGTATATGCATAGGTATATCACTTGCAGTTTTTTGTGTAGTTGCCTTCTTGTCCAGCAAGAACCATATGTATTGGAATGGACAGCGACCGACACACACCTGAAAATTTCATGAATGAATGTAGATGCGAAGTATAATGTGGATAACATACTATGCTGCTGGAAGAATGAACTGGAAACGATTGGTACATGCAAATGAAACGACAATATTGTAATCTGCAATCTGCATGTTGTATTCAGAGTGAGTCTTTAACACACGTATGACATTCTCGTCTTAGCATTTTGCTGCTTGCTTACCTTATGATGACTTCTTTGGCAATGACAATTTATTAGCAAGTTTAGCTAGCTTGACAAAGGAGTTACTTTCTTGTATTATGTCTTCCATACCATCTATAAAAGAAAGAAAATCTACTGACTAGGCGTTAAATTAACTGCAATGCCGCATAAATGTGTAGTTAACCCCGATAATAAAATTGTAACCACTAATCTCAATCGCAAGCTATTGCGGAAGTTTTCATAGGATGCTTTAGTATGTATAATACACTGTTACAATTTTTCCCAAAGAAGCAAATTAATATAGTACGTAATAGATTTACTTTTTGTTGCTGTGAATAAATTAAGTTACAAAGATAAACAATAAATTATTACGAGTGTAATATACAAAGCATGACTGAAAAGTATTAGACTTTTTAAAAACAATTCAATTAATACTTTAAAAAAGTATTCCTAATATTAAGATTGCTCCTGCATTATGGATATGGATTCATCATAAAAATACATCGTAATACGAGTACGATGGCATCATAATCATGAAACTTATAAGGTTCCCCTTTTACTATTTCTAACTTTAAATTGCTTTACATTCTGATTCTACACGTCTTATCATTTGGCAGTTGTAGGTGTAAGCATCTTACTAACTATAGCTATGCATCATAATAATCAATATTCAACAACTATCATAGTTAGCAAGACTCATGAGTTGCATTCCAGAATTATAAGCATTTTTAAGCTATGATAGTTAACAAATCGGAAATGTTCACTCTTAAATGGTATTCAAATCAACAGCAATCTTAATGTTAGATCACTACCTCAAAAGTTTAATTTTGCATACTGCATAGAAAAGGCATGAACATTTTAGAGCAAAAATTCCGAAATGCCCAAATATGATGGAAAGGAAATCCAGACAGATTGTAGTATACCACGCCGCAGGATCTAAATGCAGCGACACGAGCACACCGGCTTAGTCACCGCTATTCATTTTTCTCCCCAACATTTTCAAGTTGCAGACTTGCCGAGTACAGAGAAGGAAATATCCTTTAGCTCTCTCACTCTTCTTCTGTACACTATCATCGTGTGTCATTCTTTCGGATAAAAAGGAGAACATTCTTTGTATCCAGTTTAGTGAAGTTAAAATAGTAGTTTCTTTCCTGTTAACATCTGATATCTTGAGATTTCAACTTAATCATGGTAAGTAAACAGTTGTGATTGATTGTCTTTGGTTAACGATTTAAAAATTAGTTTAAACTAGCGTGGGTGTATATTACTGAAGTACAAAGAAGTGATATGAAAGCACGTTGCGTGCTTATGTATATACCTATTTAAGGAGAGTCTTTGGTACATGTTCTAGGTGCTTCTATTGCTTAACCTATGCATTGTATGAAAATGGTGCATGTAAACATGAAACAATGGTTAATGTAAATGTTTCAACAATCAAAATGTAATGTGATGATTTAAAAAGTAGATTAAATTAACTATTTGTCTACATAGCATGTAGTATCAAGGTCATCATAAATGTTAGTTAGTTATATGATGAGAAATGGGGAAAACTCTGACGAACATAAAGTTAATTCCTAACTTGTTTGAATTTTTAGCAACCTCAAATTATTCTTCTTCGTGAGGGGACGGAAGCTACCCAAGGAAAGGATCAACTGATCTCAAATATCAATGCCTGCCAAGCAGTGGTTGAAGCCGTCAGAACTACTCTGGGTCCTCGGGGCATGGATAAGTTGATTGTTGACGCGAATGGGAATGCGACGATATCCAATGATGGGGCAACTATCATGAAGAAGTTGGATGTGGTTCATCCTGCTGCTAAAACCCTTGTAGATATTGCAAGATCTCAAGATGCAGAGGTATATAATTTGAAATTGGAATTGACATTCAAATATTTGGCACAATATCTAAAAAAAACTCAAATCTTTAGGTTGGAGATGGTACGACTAGCGTTGTCATTTTAGCTGGCGAGTTCTTAAAGAATGCGAAGGGACTTGTGGAAGAAGGTGTACATCCCCGTTTACTGGTGAAAGCATATCGCAAGTCTTTACAGTTAGCTCTTGACAGAATTAACGAGCTTGCTGTTACAGTCAGCAATGATCCAGAGAACCGGAGGGATATTCTGGAGAAGTGTGCAGCTACAGCTTTGAGCTCAAAGTTGATTCATCAACAAAAGGGCTTCTTTGCTAAAATGGCTGTCGACGCGGTCATGAATTTGGATGATCTGCTTCCACTCGACATGATTGGAATCAAGAAAGTTAATGGTGGTGCCTTGGAGGATTCTTTCCTTGTCCCTGGAGTTGCATTCCAGAAGACGTTTTCATATGCTGGTTTTGAAATGCAGCCCAAAACATACAAATCGCCAAAGATTGCTATGTTGAACATCGAGTTGGAATTAAAGGCAGAAAGAGATAATGCAGAAATTCGAATTAGCCAAGTTTCTGTAAGTTTGCACTTATAATTCGAGAGAAAAAAATTAAATTGTTGTCACCAGTTGTGGTTCTTCAATTAATGTATGTTTTATGTATATCTATTGTAGGAATATCAAAAAATTGTTGACGCAGAATGGACCATTTTGTATAACAAGTTGGAAAAAATATCTAAGAGTGGGGCTAAAATAGTATTTTCTAAGCTTCCAATTGGAGATGTAGCCACACAGTATTTTGCCGATAGGTAGGATATTGAATAGATTCCAAAGATTTATTGAAAATTTAGTGCATGTTCGGATTTATCTATAACGGATTCTCTTTTTCCTTCACTAGGGATATGTTTTGTGCTGGTCGTGTCGTTGATGCTGATCTTAAACGAGTCATGAAGGCTTGTGGTGGAGCCGTCGTTTCTACAGTTGCTGATCTTACACCAGAAACTCTTGGCCAATGTGAAATATTCGAAGAGAAGCAAATTGGTGGAGAGCGTTATAACTTCATGACAGGATGTACTAACGCTAAAACTGCAACAATAATTCTTCGTGGTGGTGCCCAACAGTTTTTGGACGAAACTGAGCGTTCTCTTCATGATGCTATTATGATTGTCCGACGAGCAATGAAGAACGACAAGGTACTTGCGGGTGGCGGAGCTATAGAAATGGAACTTTCAAAAACTCTTAGGGAAGTGTCAAGGAACATCACTGGAAAAGAACAGTTCTTGATTGATGCCTATGCCAGGTCTTTTGAAATCATTCCTCGTCAATTGTGCGACAATGCTGGGTTTGATGCTACCAATGTTATCAACAAGTTGAGGCAAAAGCATGCCCAAGGTAATTTTTTCACATCATCTTGTACTTATATTGGTCAAATTGTTCAAAAAACATAAATGATATATTATTATTATGTCATTCATTAGGTGAAATTTGGTATGGAGTTGATATCGTAAGAGAGGATATCGAAGATAACTACAAGGCCTGTGTTTGGGAGCCTGCTGTAATGAAGATCAATGCATTGTCTGCTGCAACTGAGGCTGCTTGTTTGATTATGTCCATTGATGAAACCATAAAGAGTCCACAAAGCAGTAACAATGATATGTCTGCTAATAATCCTTATAAGTAATTATAAGTATGCAAATTTTCATACCGTGGCTAACCAGTGACTCCAATACTGTTGCATACATCGTTCTAGTTCTGAAATCACTTAACTGCTAATGCTACACCTTCGGTGATGATTTTGTATCACAAATAATAATTATTATTAAACTTTCAGGTCTTAAGTAATTTACCAGCATCATTTGCATTTTGAATTATTGTTTTCCAATAAATAATGTACTGTTATATCAGATGTTAAGAAACATTTTGCACGCTATTAATATCAATAAAAACAATTTAATAATCAGTTAACCCAACAAGTATTGTATTGCATCATTTACTTAATGACATATCTTTAGGAATACAAATGTATCTATCATACTATCATCTATTACTAACTATATTCTACGGATTAAAAATACATTTCATATAAACTGCAAAAAAACTCAAACATCTGCAGTAGTAAGAACAATATAAAACATTTAAAAACATAAAGTTTACCATAATAATCACATATGGAACACTGCAATTCATTTTCCATTAACGGATTCTTTATATGGAAATCGGGCTAAAAGTTCGTTTTCCAAGTCATAAACTCGTAGCATCTTGAGCATTATTTCACTTTGAATGTCCGGCTGAACGCCTGGGTAGACAATCTACGAACATTAATTAAATGCAATTAGATATGCAATACAAATCAGTCAGAAACTGTCTATCAAATAGTAATATACCATTTGCCAACTATTTCTTCCCTGTTCTGAACACAAGGGAACTTGAGCCCCGTAAACCTGCAAGGCAATTTGAATAGCTGCAACAGCCAAGGCTTCAGGTGGATATTCAGTTACAGCAGGATCCATATGAAAGTCTTGCAAAACTGCCCATGAGGTTCGAGGCAAAGGGTTCTTGTAACATGCCTCGTGTCCTACCCATTCTTCAATGCTTTTCAGGTAGTGTGTCAAAAACTTTAAGAAAATTAAACAAATTGTTGTAGTGCTAGTTAGAATTTTACTTTCACTTTAATAGTGTCAATTGCAAAATTACCTTGTGAGGGTGCTCTCGAGCAATTTTAAACTTTAAAATTCTCATCATGAGTAGTTCTGCCTGGAAAATGGCATCCCGAAATGCGAAATATGCTTCTCCCAACTCAAGTGGCGGAGTGTTCCGGTGAATGCTAGTGTAACAAACGTTAATGATATCTCGGATTCGCAAATGCTGGTTCTCAACTTTTCCAGCTAGGTACAGACATGTTCCTCCGATTTGCTAGATGAAGCAATCAAATAATAATCTACCACATTGTTTGGCATAATTGATTGAAATGGAATAATCTTTCTTTGCCCTTACATAAACATCATAGTTTTTCGTCTCAACCTCCTTGAAAAATCTGTGAAATAGACAGGCTGCTGTTGCAACTGCAATCGGGGTTGCTTCCAGCTTCAAACCTTCACAATTGAAAAAAAAAATCTCGTAAAGCTCAAGTTCACAATCCCACGACAATGGTATGTTTATCAAAATACTGCCAAATCTTACCACACTCGAAAATGAATCTTGCTCCCAGAAACAAACTCTGCTGCCTCCGATAATCCACCAGCTTATACTTATCATCAGACTCTAAACTCTCTTGGGAAAGCATTTGAAGGCGACGATCACGATCATCCCGATTCATCCCTTGATGCGTTACTAGTGACATTTCCATTACAATTCACTTCCGTCTCACAGTCAAATTTAACCACCAACCACCATCGACCACCCACCAATTTACCTAATTTAGCAGCAGCAGCTAATCAATCAATCAATCAATACGGGGACTTTTACAGGAATCTGTCCATAATTTTACTTTCACCAAAACAAGTCACTTGAGCCGGTAATATGTACTGTACACTCTTTCCTTTTCAGATCGGTAGTAAACAAAAATCTGTATATTTTGTGCGACACAACCAAATATCCTCAAAGTTGAAATACGGTGAGCATGAACATGTACCTTTGTCATAAGGGAAAATATTGGACAGAGAAAAAGCACGAGTTTTGGCCAAAGAGTGTTTGGGTTAGGTATCGGTTCACATGCGAAAATCTCGGAACAAAACAAAATGCATCTAATCAACTGGGGAAGTACTGTATCCTGTATCTGTATAAATATGATCTCGTTGTGGATGATCTTATGTATATGATCGTGTGTGTGGTAAGGTAAGAAAGGTAGTGTAAAGTGAGTGCATTAAAAGAAGGATTTTTTTCGGCATTTGGCATCCGAATCTTTATAACATCATCACATGCATTGATCTTGAACTATCCAGGGTTTTTGCATTTCTGAGTCGAAAAGTACGTTTTAAGCAAATAGGGCAGCTCTACCTAATCACAAAAGTCAGTTTGAAACATCCGGTTTGAAACAATAGACAGTTGATTCTTTTTGTTTATATTTTTCTCAGTTAGGTACGTACATAACGTAACCGTATAAAATAATGTCGTCTGATAATAAATCGCTGACGCGTGTCATTGTCGGCGTGGCGTCGGTTGGCGCCGCAGTAGCGTTAGTTTATTTGTATAATAAATTTCAACTAAAGAAGGGAAAAGATGGGGACTCCTCGGAGGCAACTGCTGGCAGCAAAGGGAGTCGAATTAGGAGAGGGTCGGCAAAGGGTGGGGAAATAAAAAAAGTCACTTTCAAAACGACGGAGGAGGATGATGATGAGGAAGAGAAAGTGGGGAAAAACTGGACAGGGGATGGTGATGGAACATCTTCTTCTGGTGAGTTTTTGAGCAAAGAGCTTAATACGCAAAATATTCAACCGGTAGCTGCTACCACGCATGAACATGGTGACTCAGTTACTGAAGGACAACCCTGTGTGCTGTCTTCATCGTCTGCAACCCTTCTTAGTTCAACGGCAGACGATGAGAGTAGTTGCAATACTGTTATTATTAACCCTGGTTATGAAAATAACTCTACACTAAAATTAGACGATAGTGCGGCAGCTACTAGTCCTACTACCACTACCACCTCACACCCATCACCGCCGGTAGAGAGAAAGGTTGAGGAGGAGGAGGTCATCACTAGATCCTCCGGTGGACCATTGATGACCTCTACCCCGTTACCTGCGAAAGAGAGTTCGCCAGGCCATTTCTTTAGTAGATCTCATTCTGATCTCCCACCTTCAGCAGCACAAGTTGAAGCTCCACAAGGGTCACAGTCTGTACCGACTTCGGCAGTCACTCCAGAGACAGATTATGACCAGGGTCATACAGGAGAGAGATGAGGATTCCAAGGGAAATCGTGCCGGGATTGATTGGGAAGAAGGGGGTCAATATCAAAGCAATGCAGGCGCAGTCCAACACGTCGATGACCTTTCACGATGAAAGTAAATGAGTTTTGACTAACGTTATTTCGAAATTATTATTTGGAAGTAATAATCAAGTCGTGTGTAGGTTTATGAATGACAATATTTTTTGCTACTTTTAGCTTTAGAAAATGGTGATAGACTATGCGTCATCCAAGGATCTCCTGCTAATGTCACACTTGCTGAATCGATAATACAGAAATACATTACGGAGCAGCCCATAGTTTATACTGAAACCGTTACAGTGCCACTGTCTTCAGTGGGAAGAATTATTGGACGAGGGGGTGAGACTATAAGGGCGATCCAAGAGCAGAGCAAGGCCCGAGTAAACATTGAAAGTCACAATCATTATGGTAAAATTAAATCTTCTACAGAATCAAGAAAGGAGTTTATTAGCACATTTGCTTCGACTTTTAATCACTCAATTCCCAAATTTTGCAGGAGCTGATGCAGGTCCCACTCGCTCTATTACTATAAAAGGATCTGAATCGCAAATTCTTATTGCGCGACAACTTATTATTGAAAAAGTTGAAGAAGAACGACATTTACGCAAGAATATTGACATGACCACTGCAAGTAGAACTCCAAGACGTCCTGGGGGAGCAAGCCTTTCTCCTTCATCTCCTTCTGTAAGCCTTGGACCTTCCGGGTCATCATCTACCGCATCTGTGAATACTGGAAGCACTGAACCAGCTTTGCCTTTGAAACAGGATGGAATCTTAGAAGTTTTTGTTTCCTGTGTATATCATCCTAATGATTTTTGGATTCAAGGTGAATACGAGTAATTCTCATTCATGACTACTTTCTTTCTGTTTGCATTTGTGATAATCTGATAATTCTCTTTGAAGTTGTTGGTAGAGATTCGGTAGAATTAGATAAACTATGTGAAAGTATGACTGATTACTACAGTGGACAAAATGAGCCACGCGACGAGAATCAGTTCAACGTTGGGGATATTGTTGCTGCCCCCTTTGAAGTAGATGGCAAAATGTAAGTGCTGATCATAAATTATTTACCAACTTAGCTATCATAGATCTTCATTTCATACGCGTACATTTGTGTTGACAAGATGGAAATGTTTTATATGGTTCTTCAATCAGATATCGAGCAAAAATCATGCAAATGGATGACAATGGGGTGGAAGTTTCCTATTTGGACTATGGAGATCGAAGAGTTCTATCTGCTTCTGATATCCATGAACTCCATCCTAGTTTCTTGCAATTAAGATTCCAAGCAATCCAAGCTACTTTAAATTTAGGGTAAATGGATCTATTATGACGAATTTAAAATGTTAAGAGAGTCGCGCCTAATGTCTCGTTTGTTTCCTTCCATTAGATGTATTGGCGATAATTGGAATGACGAAACCATCAACGAGTTCTGCGATAAAACCTACTGTGCGCAATGGCAGTCTCTCACAGCCAAGGTTAAGGATTACTTGAAAGATGTAGAGGATGGTCATGACGTCATATGGTTAGAACTCCTGGATAAGGTTGGAACAGATAATTATTTTATTTTATTAGATTTAGCAAATTGTAGATTGTTCATTCAGTCATTTCATTTCAATTTGTACTTTTTTTATTCTGATAGAATGCTAATATTGGAGAGGACTTGATTCGGAAAGGTTTGGCAACTCCAAAAGGGCCTTCAGGGTGTAATGGTGCTCAAAGTTTTCAAAAGAAAAGTTATGCTGCAGTTGCGTTAGGTGTGAGTGCAGCCCCTTCAGAACCCTTGATAACAGCAGCAGATCCAACAATTCAAGAAAGTTTGGAACATGATCGCAACGGCAATTAGATACAATCGACTGTGTTAAAACATAATGTTTAAGTGACAAAGCACAAAACAACGAATAGATGTGTGCAACATGAAATCGAAAAGTGCAAGTAACCATTTAGTTATCGTTAGTAGCGTACCTTTAACCTTACCTTACATTAGTAAACGTAGTTTATGTACTACTACTGACTAACAACCACTTTATGTATATATTTCTTCGGAGTTTGTATTTAGAATACAGTATCCCTTATATTTAGCTGTTGTACTTTGCAAAGTCTAACTTAATAGTGTATTCTCAAATCTTCTTAAAATGGAACTTCACCTCCTGTGTTTGTTTCCATCCAATGAAGGCGCAACTTTACATCCACCGGTTTTGCCACTTCTTAAAAAGTACTGAAATCCGAAGTTCCTTAGTTGTTGTTTCTTTAGACTACGAGTCGAGTCACTTCAAAATTCGAACCCATAGAAGGGTTCGTATAATGTATGCATTTATATTTAGCTTTATTTGATGTAGAAAGTAGTAACTTGTCTTCTTATGGTTTGGAAGGACATAGTGTGTAACCAGTGAGCCAGTTTAGTGGTAGCTATTTCATGATTTAATAGGAGGGCGGGTTTGAGTTTGTTTTTCATTTAGTAACAGTGATCTTCCATTATGAATAGAAGATACATCAAATGTATTTACCGCTGCGTTGTATGTTGGTTTCATTCGTCATGTCAAAGTAAACTTTGCATAATGATGAATGCAAGTATCCTCAATAATAAATAAATTGAAGAGTTATGATTGTCACAATTCAAAGTTTGACACACGTGAAAGCGGTGAAAAAAAATTCCTGCTGTTTTTCTTCTCCTTATAATGCATTTCCTGTACATACTGTTGAAGCTGCAAGAATGTAAGTTTAAAAGTGAAAATTTCAGGTAGACCTCCAGTTGTAAAATTTTTATTAGCAGTGTAATTACACTTTTTTCTTAAAGATAAATATATATTAATTTATCGCTCCGTTTATGACAAAATATTTTATGGGATCGGATACCCAAAAACGCATGTTGTAAATTCAAAAGTGAATTTTTAGATTTAGTTGATGACATTGATTGAACTTTTTAATAATCAATGTGTGAACCACCTCAACCTTTAATAATAATAATAGAGGTGGTGATATTTTACCCATTTCATACATGGATAGTATTTTGTTAGTAATAATTTATAATGGAACGAAGATTTTGAGTGAATTTTAGGTGCAGGTAACGAAGATGACCCGTCATAGATCGACGGGGAATTTCATGAATATTATGGCATTGAACGTGCCTAAATTTTGCCGCTGGAATAACAAATACAGATTGTAGTCGCATAGTTTCAAGTTTATAAAGGTAAGTAAGTTTTACAGTCATGGCACCATTTATTAGTGTTTTCAACTTTAAAGTAGGTAGTTAATGATTAATTAATGGTAGCTACAGGGTCGTTGTAACACGTTTAATACAGTTACCAGATAATCTGATACATGTATGCAATATATATATATATTAAAACGCACCAGCATCTTCACATTCTTGATTCTGCGTACGCAAAACTCAACATTCAATATATAGGTATATTCATTTAACCAACATCTAATAGCTTCTAAACAAACTTATATAATACAATACAATTTTGTATACATACAAATAATAGTTTTAGACATAACAAAAAATCGTGATTGAAATCGCTCAAAATTGGTTGAAATAACCATTCAAAAACAGTTCTCTGATGATGATTAGGCATCAAAGTCAAATCAAATTAGTTATTAAATACAGAAAATAATTTATATGAAATGCAACAACATATATGACAAGAATATCGAATCGTGATTAGATTTAGACCCATTTTCGTTGGACTATACTTTTGACATTCAGTTTCAAACCAAATTTTAAAGAATATATGTCAAAGCATATAATAATTTTTTATTATTTAAAAAGCCAATGACGCATTTAAAAACAGTGATGAAAAATATGGCTAGTGACTACTACAACCAGTATTATTGTTACTGTTAGTAGAAGTACTGTTAATGGACTGCGACATAATAAGAGCACTTGATTGTCCTTTCACGTATGGATACATTGGAATGGGATATTTGCGTTTGGAATTATTGAAGAGACTAAATAAGTTCTGCAGAATCTGCTTGTACTCTGGCATGACAGATGAATTATTATTGCAAGATGTTGATGGTGTTGAAATTGAAGAGCCAGTTATTGCCAAATTGCCACCCTCAGGGGTGTCATCCTCATGTGAATCATATTCTGGCTTTTGGTCAGTGTCAGTAGGACAAGTAGTAGCAACTTCAGGACCAACAGATTCCTTATCTTCAGGTTCGCCTTCTTCTTCCTTCACCAAAGGTAACTTTTCCACCTCAGTCGAAATCAGCCAAGCTTTCCCTGCCCGTCCTCCGTGTTCATTTTCCTCTTCGGAGGAATCGTAACCGGACGAAGACGAAGATTCTTGTATGCCGCACTGAAATGTATGGTAAAGCTAATGAGTACATGTAGTACATTATATTATCATCATCATTATATTCAACGTTAGTTCCATGCATATACATTCATTTATGCTGCTTTACAAAATAATTTAATCAAAATCTAACTACAAAAAAATCATTTTTCATCAATCATGAAAGTAAGCAGTTTACGAAAGCGTCATACAATCAAATCAACAATAAATAAAGTACATTTTTCTATGTACAGGACAACATACCATTTACTGAATACGCATTTTCTGTATTCATTCTAGAAGTACAAATCTTCGCCGTCATTTTCTTCACATCGTCTTCCGAACTCACATCATCACACCACGCCTAAACCTACTCTGTTGAAACTGTCGTCTGCTAATCTGATCCCACATAATGCAGTAGTATATGTAGCAGAGAGATTTGTCTTTAGGAAAGATATACGGATCTTAAAATATACCTTGTTCACCGAGAATTTTTTTTACTTCCAATAAAAAATTATTTTCTCCTACCAAAAATTTAATTATTTGTAATGAGTGGAATAATGTACAAAAATCGGCAGTTTTTAAATATAAAATGATTTCTTTTAAAGTGCCGATCTCAGGTTTTTTGTTCAGAACTGCAAGTATATTAGTTTTTATCTGAAATTCTCAACTAGCCCCTTACATTCTAAATGAACATCTCTTGATAAATAATCCGTAGAATTAAGTCTATCAGTATTGATATACAAAGCTGGGTATTCTGCAGATACCGAAATGCTGGATTTGAATTAATGTTTGGTTTTGTATATGCCTTTTAAATGCATTTCTTTGAAGAGAAACGTTTTTCGTTGAGAAAACTAGAGTTTTCTTGTCGAGGATAAAGACGGGATTGGGATCAGTCTTGTTGAGGGACTTGTCAAAGCAATACATTTTTTGACCGAAGAAGAAACAGCGGCGAAGGAGGAAGAGCCTTTACTACCACCGGGAAGAACGGCAGCAGTCACCAGGAAGAAGAGTAAACTGAGGATTGCCCAAATCAATTGGAATACTCCCATCACCACAAGAATGAACCAGGCCAGCCACCACAGCTATATTTTTTGTAGAAGATTAAGAAATACAAAAAAAAATCCACATGAAACGGATGAGTTCTTCAGAAAAGAAAAAAGATTTCCTACAACAAAATTCACTTTTTTATATGACTCATTTCCTTCCTTTTGTTTGGCTTTGGTTCTCTTCTCTTCATAAAAATCTTATTTCACATTTTTAAAAACAACTTTGCAAATTTCGAAGAAAATAATTTCCCTTTTAAAAACTCTTTAGGTTTTCACGCCCGCATACATACGCAACAATGGTACTTATTTTGATTCACAGTGTAATTTGTGAAATATTTTGCATTCCCGTGAGTGATGTGAGTGAGTGAATAGTATCAATTCATTATTGCCGGTTGCTCTTAATATTGCAAATTGCATGCTGTTTTATAAACCGCAAACCATACTTGACCACAAAGAATTAAAAGCTTTTTTTTTAAATTGTCGTGTTTTCTGCCATGCACCACCATTACATCATAAAAATTGCATATTGCAGTTGCAAATCGTGTGTTCAATACATAACATCCATATTTCCCTACGGCATAACATTTTCATATTCATTAAGATTTACTAAGCGTGCAAAAGTAAAATGGAGAGAAGCTAAAATATCTTCAAATCCCACTATAATATATGATGTGCTTATTAATTTTTTTGTTGTTCAACCCTTTCTCTAGATAATAAACTGTTACTGAAAATGTGCATTTTTGCTATAATAATGGTGAATCACTAGTTCCTTGACCATACCATACCAGTAATCAAATAGCTTTGTGCGAATTTTTTTTAGTAAAGTGAGATGCCTGTGTTGTTTCCCTATTTTTCATGCGTTTTGTAGTAGTAGTGGTATCCCTTATACATACGATATATTGATATTATATTCCATGCAGGTACGCCAATTCATGGTGGTAGACGGTTCAGTTTTTGAATTGGGTTAAGTAAAAAAGCGAAAGGGGTTATGGATTGGAACACAATAAAGAAGAGTGCAACTGTAACCTAAAATGTTATTATTATCAATATCGAAATATACAAAAGTGAGTGGTGTTACAACACATTAAATACGGTTCATGCAACAATGCTGAATAAATAAGTGAAAAATTAAGTTTTTTAAAGTATTAGTCATACATATCGTGGTATTTTTGTGCAGAAAAGCTATACACCCTTATC
The DNA here is from genome assembly GCA_001718145.1 of Orchesella cincta. NCBI lineage: Eukaryota > Metazoa > Arthropoda > Collembola > Entomobryomorpha > Orchesellidae > Orchesella > Orchesella cincta. The sequence continues at coordinate 104,125 of LJIJ01000240.1, read as the reverse complement.
TTTTAAGCAAATTAAGCAGAGGTAGGGAGGTAAATAAGTACCAGAGTTGCTTAGTATATAAAAATGTCATGTTTATGACCATTTTACTTTTGTACAAATTTGAAAATACTTTTCTAAGCTTGGAGGAAAATAAACTGATAAGTTTACATGTCATAAAAATACTGAATAGAAGAAACACGCATACCTTTGTCTTCTTAACAGGTTCTCTATTTTGGCATTTGTCTTGGTCGTTATTGTTTTCACAAAGCAACTCCCCATCTCGAAGATGGTCTTGTAATATGGCAGCATCAGAAGAGGCAGGTACACAATGTTTGGCAGCAAGAATACCATCAATGACATCATCATCGTATTCATAATCATCCTCATCATCTTCCTCATCGGAGGGTATCCTGGTTGGTAACTCCAACAATTTGGAATGGATTCTGGAGGTGAATGTGATGGACAGCTCTTCAGCTGGCTCATCTCCCTCAGCTCCACCCTCATTGTCATCATCATCATCATCATCAGCCAGCTCACCGTTGGTCACCGGAACATTCGAGCCTTCCTCATACAACCCACAGCTACTACCACCGTTACGGCTAGTACCAGCAACCTTTTTCGACTTAGGGCTGCAGTTCTTAGAGGAAAGTCGCCCTGAATTCTTTTTACTCCTCGAAATCTCTGGCTTCCTATCCTTAGTAAGGCACGGTTCCTCGTCCAGGTCAATGTCTTCGTCGTGGGTGCTGCTTCCGCAGGTGTCACTACTTTCCTCCATAATGAAGAGTCGTCTTCCATGTTTACCGGGGGAAGAGCCTTCGGCTCCCCTGGGGTACGTGGGTTGATGCCCGAGGAAAAGCTCAAAATTCTCGTCATACTCCAGGTCGTCGTCACATTCAAGTTGGATATCATTTCCGTGGGGTTTGTTATTGGCACTTTTATCTCTTTGAAAGATACTTGTCCGATGCCTCGGAAAAAGAGGGAAGGATCGGTTTACATTTCGAGGAGGGCTTTTCTTATTATGGCGATTGTCAAGGGGGAGGGAAGCCCCTGTGGCACGTGCTAGTTCATGCTCCAACGAACTGAACTCCATGTCATGGTCTTCAGCGAGAGCTGTAACACCATATGGGAAGTCTGCATAGCAGCCATTCACCTCACCGTCATTTTCCACCTCGATAGAGTTGACGAGGCTCAGTATACTCACTTCTGCGGTACACCGCTTACACATGAGCATAGTGTTGCTGTTTATATTCAACAGATCCAGAGCGCCGTGGTGGTTAAGGTGGGTTTTGCCCCTGGAAGAAGACGAGGTGGATGAGGAGGAGGATGAACTGGCTTCCACGTCACCCAGATTGGCAGACGACGAAGGTCGCGGGGAATGTGATGAGGTGGAAGAGGATGAACATGATGGAGAAGCAGGTGATATAATGGCTACGGAAGGATCTAGGTCGTGGAGGTACCTGCTCCACCACCTCCGACAGAGGAGTTGCGGCGGGTTGAGTGGCAGTTATAGCTGAAGTGTTGAAAGAGATTTGTGAATATAAACCAGAGTCTAGGAGCTGCCGTCGGAGGTCTGCAATCTGCTCGTCTTTCTCATTGCTCATTTGTACCAGTTGGTTTTGGAGGTTGGCATTTTCCTGTGAAATATTAATATATTTTTGGTGTAAAAAGAGGACCTTATTAATATTTAATCAGGCTGAGCCAGTTCCTTTCAGTTTCGGAGTTGTAACTGCTTTGACCTTGACTTTATTTTGTGTCATTCCACACTTTAAAGTTTCATGCTGCTGCTTCATCAAAAGTTGGCTCCCGTGAAATTGAAGATTAGCTATGTTTAGTGTGGTAAACCAACTTGCATTATCTACACAAAAAATACCTGTCGAAGTTGTCATTTACACAAAGCTGGATTTCCTATATATATGTCTTTAAAAAAATGAATCCACATCTTTGACATTTATAACGAAAATCTGTACTGACAATCATAGCATACAATGACAAAAATTGGCACAGCACTCCGACTATTGAAATTATTGTTTCCGTCTAACATTTCTAGCTATTGTTATGAAACCACGATAAAAAGAAAGTCATCTTGTATCCTATTCATTGGGACTCAGTAATCTATGTGTTCTACCAGACCAGAACATTATTTCTGAATGAAAACTCACCTGTATCAAGAGTCTAATTTGTGACTCTAGCTTGTTAACTTTGTCTGCTTCATTCTTTTTGGCAACCAGCAGCTCTTCTATTCTGCTCTCTAGGGACTCAACATATTCCGACTCTGATGTCTTCAGGTCAGGACTGTTGGAGTTTCCCGAGTCAAATTCATCCGGCGACGGGGTGTAGTCTCTGCAGGAGAAAAGAGTGTAAAATATGCAATTATAGCCGTGCAAAGTTAATGCAGTTGTATGACTCTCAAAGCTGTACAAGTTGAGCATAGTGATTTTTCAACAAATGCCCTCGCCTGTTTAGGCCATGATAAATGAAAACAGTTGGAGAATAAATATCTCACCTTAAATCTTGTAGACTATGGGACCTTCGTCGACAGCCGTACCCGAAACCATATCCAAACCCAGAGTTCATGTTATCTTCTTCAGATGAATCGGACCCAAAGTTAAAATAACTTCCCCGATTCATCTTTCCTCTTGAACCATGAAATCCTCGCTTTGTCTGCTCATCTCGGATGGTTTCTAAAGCTCTTGACATTTCTTCGCATTTCCTTTCCAGGTACTCTATGTTTTCACATAGACTGAAAAAATAAAATAAATAGTGATAATCAATCAAGATAAAATGCCATTTTGAAAGTTACGTGTTTCATGCATCATTCATAGCTAAGAATACCCAATAATTAGAATATTCATTACACATTGGGCACAACTTTCGTAATTGGAAGAAAGTTATGGATAATCAAATTAATTTTAATTACTGCGACCATTTTACCAGTTCATTAAAACTTAGCCCCAGTTGGTTTTCTTGTATTTCTAACTTTCGCAATCATTGGCAAACTGAATGGGCAATGAAATTTCAAATTATGCATTATTATTACTGTAACGATTGCCCTTCTAGCTATGTATAAAGCATTCATGAAAACTATAACAAGACTCATTAAAATCGTCATTAATACATATATTATGGCAGAGTCATGACATGCCAAGCTTTTCTCTATACATCTAGTCAAGTCCATCGGAGACCATTAGGCCATTAATAGTATCCTCAGGGACAAAAGTAAGCTCTCCTTCCTGTACATATAGTGCGTGACTTTATTGAACTGCTCTCATTAACATATACTTACGTAGGTACTTAAGATGATCAGTAAATATCTCACGCACCTTTAGGATGCAATCTTGATGACGAGACTTAATGTCTGCTATGCCACACATCATGAATTATACCTCATGTAGCAAGTTCTTACATTTCATGTTTGACAATTCATAATACATGCAAGAAAGAAGACGACGATGATTTTTGCTATAAAAAATACATCCTATTATGAAAGAATCCTTGCACATTCAAACGAAACAGGAAGGAAAAGGGGTCCTTCTGTGCAAATCAAATTTATGTTTGAATTTATAATTAAACAAATAATTGCATTGTACTCTTAATAAACTTTATTGCCGTGGTTGGTGCTAACTTCCATTCAACGTGTCCTCTTCTTCAGATTTTTAATGATAATGACAGTTGGTGTGAATCAATGTGTTTTGCATACAATGCACAAAAGTTCTTAATACCCTCATAAAATATTCCCTGAGGAAACGAGATGCAGATTTTAATTTCGTTCATACATTCACTCAACATCCAAGCAAAATATACGTTATTAGACGTTTACAAGTACTAATTTAAAAAAAGAAAATTACATGATTTTATGCATAATATTTTCTATTTTTACTATAAAACGAAAGTATTTTCATAACCAGAAACCCCTGCAACCATAACATGGTAAAATGATCTCATTATAAGAAAACGACGACGTACCTAACAATAGCACATTATGGATTATTACATGTTTAACACACAATACGTCAGTTCTAAAGATGTCTGGCAATTTGTGATAAAAACCTTTTCTAAATCGAATCCCCTTAAAGCAGCCATTAGTACAAGGAAATTGACTTGTTTCGTCTTTGATGATTATGATTACATAGCTAAACAGTATTGTTTGCGTTTGATCCGTAAAAAAATTATTACATGAATTATTAATATCGATCGTTTCATCTTGACCGTTCGTGACCACTTGATAGTGTCAAAACAACAACATAATCCTTTCATACACACTTCTTACAACAATGCATAATCACATTTAGTAATGAGGGTTCTCAAATCCTATCTTGGCTTTGATCCTGACAATTGGCTGACAATACAAGCAAGATAATATCTTATCTTCGACTTCAGTCAATGAAACAGAAAGTCTGTTGACCACAACAAATGTCCCTAAGTTCAGTCAATCATTAAGCTTCAAATTCGAATGAATGAAGAATCGAAGCGAGCAAATTAATAGATGGTGATTTTTTTAGAGACAAGAGGCGCAAGACAAGTCGCGAATAATAATAAGTGAGAGGCTGAAGTGAATAATGTCTCATTTTGGTTCGAAAATATCGTAAATCATGCATTGTACAAGATAGTAAGCGCCCCAACAATACAATTGTATGTGGCAGGTGAAAGAAGACAAGTTGACTTTGTCTGGTCATCTTGTAATCGATCAAATCTGTGATTTATACAGTGGTATCTTGTCTGGTGAGGCTGTAACTCAAGATATAGCCCTTTCTAGGAAATTGAGAAGTACTTTAAATGGATGCAGATGGCTATTGTACTTTTGCTTTGACACGTCCACTATTATTATGTTTGTTGTATGTGAGTGTATTTTTTTTTCTCTGCACAAAAAGTAAAATAAAAATTGTCCGGATCCTTCCTCTTTGTTGGCATCATTTCAAAAATAAAAGACCTGTTTGGATTGAGGATGCTACCAACAAAACACATGCATTACGTCTCGACTACTTCGTTAATTATTATGCCACTCAATAGGCAGATTTCTGACAGCTACGAACTGAATTGGTCAACTAAATGAGCTACTGAATTACACACCAACACCAAACCATCATTGTTTTCAACTGCATGAGAATAGAATGAGCTACATCATTCCAAATCTTTCGTATACAATCATTAAATATCCTGCAACAGTTCCCTGTCGGCTGTGGTCAATATTTAGAATTATTATGCAAGAGAGGTTTCCATCTTATGTAAATTTAAATTTAGCTGGTGACAACAAATCTACTACGCAATCTTGACTTTTGTGTGAGATAACGGAACTCATTTTAAAGTTAATAGTTGTCGCATCCCTGCCTCTCCTATTATTGTCGCAACTTCTAAGGATGAAAAACCAATTATAATTTTACAATGTGTCCATCTGGTTTTTAGTGTATTATTATTATGGACAGCATTTTTTGCTGGCAAAATTATAGGCCCACAACAACACAACAATGCGAATTGATCCAGATAAGAAAACACGTTGATGAGTAAAAGCAACGGGATATATTTACTTAGCAAATCAAGTCAGGTTTCTCTCCCACACGGAGTTCCTATAATAAAATGCATGAACTATAAGGTAGATGCAGGCACCCATCTGCGACTCTTTTGCCAAATATGTATAAAAATCCATTTGAAATGCATGTGTGATTCAATAACTCCTAATTACTACTATCACGATGTGTCAAGAAGATGAAATGAAGGGACAACGGTGCGATGATTACTACTGTCAGCACTTCGGATAGAAACGAGAAAGAGAAGAAGCCGCATTCGCTGACGTGAGTTATCGGTATCTTTCAACTCTTGCAAACCAGCTATTAATGTCAATTTACAAAAAAAATCATAGTTATGATTCCTAAACATTTCCTTGACTCGTTGAGTGATTAATGGATATGATGACAGATGCGGAAATTACTTCTCGTGTTAAAGTCACTAAAAGTGGCTGCTTCGTTTTCGAACAGGAAGAGAAGAGGGATCTCTCCAGCTTCTTGTATTTATGCTCTAAAGTTTGTGTCAGAAATAGCAAAAATGCAATATAATGAACCGCAGGATGGTCTCTTCTTGTGTTCAGTAAAAGTACATCAACATCATCACTAGCTCTACTATAGCGTGTGTGTGTGTTTGAGTATCTACAACCAAAATTATTTACAGCTCGAGCCCTGCAGCTGCATAGAGATGTTTATGCAGACCATGTGTTTATGTTATCTAACCGTTAAACAGTATGACTGTTAATTGATAACAAGTTTTTTATCATATCAAGAGAGCGTGCGGACTCTAATTTTAATTTTAGAAAATCATCATATACTCGCTCCATTCATTCATTTGACCGCTTGCCTGAAGGTTTGTAGACGGGATGCTATTTTATGAATTACATACAAGTCACAGCTCAGCGTACGCATGTGTGTATTTTTAGCATTTCCTGATACATTGGACTAAAGATTTAGGGACTATGACTAGATATTATGTTAAATGTCACTATTTCGTTACAAGTAATAGTTGGCAAAATGAGGTTTTAATTGATTAATGTTTGACATGTGCCATCCTTATAAGGATATATTTAGATTCGAGATGCACATAACATCAGATATTCAAGGCGTTTTCTGTTATATTCAAGCGTGAAAGTGAAAATGTGTTTCTTTAAATACCTTTGAATGCGTTTTTTGTCGACCTCATGTTCGCGACTTAGGTGGTCATTCGTTCTCTCCAGCTCGATGATGGTTTGTTCTAGCTGCTCATAAAATTTACCACGATGTTCACTCTGCTCTTTCATTGAGGTTGCCTGCTTCGTCAGGAACTGAAAATAATAAAAATAAGTTTTTGTTAGATTTAATCGATAATATTGAAAAATCCATATGATAAAAATAACACTTCTGTAAGCAGTGTTATTTTTTTCCCTGTCGTGTATCATGTAATATGTGATCAATGCCACCGCTATTGTCGGAAAACACAAAAAGGGTATATAAACACTTAAAAAGTTGTTGTCAACTCTTGTGCCGCAGAATATATGTACAAGCATATAATCTCCAGATCAAAAAGAACAAACGAGATAATCCGTGCTATAAATTGGAACGTGATTCCCTCATGGACATTCAGTAAAAAAATCTCTTAAGGTGGTTTTCCACAAAACCGTTTGTTTACAATTGAAGGCGGTGACAGGTATCCGTTTCCCCCATTTTCTTAACGGATATTGTATAACAACGTCACGTCCTCAGGATACAAAACTTTCCTTCCTTCAACCACCTGAAAACCTTGGCGTGTGTATGCTTTCACTATTTTAAGGGCTTCTCTTCTTGTGTCAACACAAAAGCATTGTTCGTTATTATTCACACACCAAAAACCAACTGTAAGATTTCACGTCCTGCGTGCTTAAGCCCCCGGAAGGGTCACTTGAGAATTTCGAAAATTGACAAAAGCTTTTTTTGCAAGTAAAAATCCCTTTGCTTACGGATTCCCTGTCATTAGCCAAATTCCAAGCTGTATTAATAGACAAACATGATAATAAAATGGAGATCATGACTTCTTTCAGATTTTCAGAGTAATTTCTATTTATTACTCGTTTTCACACAGAAAAAAATGAAATCCTTCAAGCAATCATGATACATTGTAAGCAAATTGTAGCATTTTTTATAGATAATACTCCTAAGTAAGCTCTCTGACTCTTTCACATTTTCTTTTCAAGAAAAAAGGATTTTGATTTGTGATTTGATTTCTGTAACTCTCCTCTCACAGATAAGGAGTGTGATTACGATTGTTTGATAATGGCAAAATTCATTTTCTTTGTTAGCATCATCATGTACGTGTCACGAGAGGAAGTGACCAAAACAAAAAGGTGGAGTACGTGACTACATGAATTTTGAATTTGATTCCCTTCTTTGATATGCCATTTCTACTCGTAGAAAACATCTTATTTCGTATGAATCACTTGCAATTTTTCATTTATGCAGACACATATTTATAAATGATGCATGCATGCGTGTGTACATCAAATCAGCAAATATAACTTTCATCATTCGCTTTTACATACCATGGGCTGAACCCAGTGGAGGAGGAGATGTCGAGTTGCAGTGAAATGCACTCATTAGGTTACACTTGTTGAGACTGTTACCGTTGTTGCTGCTCATGTAATATTTATTGTCCTGTCCGTTGAAGCAGAGCATCAAGACTTTTGACTTTACAAAGAGACTTAATAAATTCAACAGAAAAGAGATTTCACCAATTGACCTGACTGAGTACTCAGCTCGGTGATTACGATTACTATACAAAAATATGTAATTGTCCACTTTTCCGCCGGCAACCGTGAACCATTTGTCAAAATATGAGAACACTTCACATCACAACACAATGGATAATTTGAAGTTAATTTTTTTGGTTTTTTTTTGTATTTAGATTTAGAGGATTGTCAAATTTGTCATATTTACAGTAAGATTTCAATATAGTACATAATTATACAGAGGAAAATGCTACAGTAGTCAAGTTGTCAGCTGAAAATTTAACAATGCGCAATTTCCCTAACTGATTTGTCATTTGAACTCAAGTAGAGATATAGCGGAAGACGCTAATTGCACCTTTTGAACTGAAACTGAGGATTGCCTGCTTGCTTTCATGTGATTATCAACTAGACCAGTTAGTGAGCTAATGATTTTGTCGTCCCATTTCAATAGCAGTTATTAACCTCTTGTGGATTTATTGCATACTGAACGATATTTCATTGCTCTTGCTCATTGTCCACTCAGAACTCAAACGTTCTGTTCTATTGTTACTTACGAACTACCTTCCAATTTAAACTTTTTCTTTGTAAAAATTGTCGTCGTACTGTTTCTTTTCAAGAAACAAGAAACGCGTCACTTGGTTTCTTTAAAATAGTTCAAAGTTCACTGTCAAACATGTAAAAAAAAGTTGGGCTTAACACTGAAGAAGCTGATTGAGAGTTTTGTGAGACGAAACTTAGACGTGCACATTACATGTATTTTATGTTTTGTTTGTACTCTTGATTTTTTGTGTGTTATTGAGCACATCTGCTTCTGCTTTGTGTTCTCTCCTATGCCAATGACTGGATACTGGGATTCCAAAACATCCCAAATGCATACATAAAAACCTTCGAGGTAGTCAACCGCACACAGTCAGAGTCAGCAACTCTACATAGAACACAGCCATGGCAGGTTCAATTCCTTTCACTTAAGTGGAGTATTAAGCTGGAATAAGTATTGTATATATTGAGCGAATCAAACCCAAGCAATACATGGTAGCTCTCCTATAACTAATCCCAATGGAGAAAAGACATATCATCTCTCACGTCAAGGTATGTATATCCAGAAATATCAGAGGTACACATGCCACTATGCATACGCCACACAAGTGTGAAATGAGAAAATGAAGTGGTATTTCAGAAACACTGAAACTGGTAGCAGAAGTAGCAGCAACAGCCCGCCCAAAGACCTTGGAAGATTTTGTATCCGTATTTGGTCTATAAATGTACATGGCAAGTAGAAGAAGTACTTGTAAGGTTGTAAGCTTTTTACAAAGGACCAACCTCGAGTGGAGAACTCACTCAAATTTGTATACGTCAACCAGGTTGAGTGTGTTTCTGCGTGAGCACCAGTACCCATCACCAAAATACCCTTATTATTAGGATATCCTCAATTCGTTTGTTTGCATAAATAAACCATGTACCATAATATAGGTTTAGACTCCTCTGGAACCTTGTCACGAGAAATCCACATTATCCATTTCAATTTCAACTCAACCTGAAGGAACACCGAGCTACCGGCCGTATAATGCAAGCAAACACTTCTGTCTTCAAGAAGTGATCTTCTTTCCTTCCATTTGAATGCACATCTCATCTCATCCAGATTCGAGAAGTATTCCGGAATAGAAATGGCATTAAGAAAAAATACAGGCATTTGAATAGAAAGTAGTTTTCTAGCAGGGTAGTAGTTGGCAAGGTCTACTAGAAAATTGTTTGGCATTTTTCATACTAAATGTGTACTATGTATATGCATAGCATAGGCTTATGTTAAATTCCTCTTGGCATCTTGAGTGTAAAGCAATAAATGTCCTCCACTTCCATTTTTGTGGTCTTAAATTGAATTTTTGTACTGTTTTAAGCATGATTTCCCCTCGTCATTTAAATGCATGTACTGGTTTACCTTGAAAGATAATAAATATTCCACTTTCTTGCGTAGATATACATATTAGGGGATAATTGATACTTATTTTGAAAACTCTCAAAATTGTGCTGATAATGTCAGAAAATTTATGTTCATTATGTCCCTCATGGGTCATGATTGACGATGTGTCAGGCTAATTTAGTTTAAAAACTTTACAATGCATATATAATGATGAAACCTTCCTGTCTTCACCTTCCCAGTTGTGTGTAATTAATTGTTCTAAATTTGGATGCATAACTAATAACTTTACCAACATAATGCAATTACCGACCAAGAAGACAATGCAGAATTGCATTTTTATATGTAAAGCCATAATGAAAGTGTACAAGCATAGAAATATTATAACTCAAACCGTCAACTTTCTCCATTTCATTCAGCTTTTTATCAAAACCTTTTGAGTATTAGAAAGGATAAAAAAGTCGAAGATTAAATAGATCATATCATAAATCCAGATAGTGCTCAAGGAGCCATTATAATCCTGTCAGATGTCCGCCTCTCCCTTTACAAATTAGCTGTCATTAGCAGCATTGTATTCGAATCGTATCACTATCACACATCTATGACACATATGGCAGGTTATATGGAGCTGATAATTTGGTAATGTAATGGTAGTTTGCTTTGTATATGATAGTGATGGGATATTAAGTTTTTCAATTTTTATACACACCTTTTTACCATTTCTTTCATTTCACGCTCCACCACTCTAATCTGCTCGAGTCAAGTGGACACCAGATGCATAATTGCGTATGCATGACTAATCAATTGCAATTTTCTTCTCTTTTTTGTAAGCTTACAAGTATATTCAATATCGAAGACTGGCCATCTTTCCCCATACCGGATCCCACCTCGTAAATCCTCTTTTTATTGCTTATAAATTGATACCGTTGATTACATTTGGGCGAATAATGAATCTGATAAACATGTGCTCTCTTCTTGTTCATCAGAGTCAGCCATGCCCTATCAAACTATAGGTACACGTCTCATTCACATTAAAAAGAAATCACTTCCTTTGTCTCTCAACACTACAGATCTTTGGAAGAATTTAACAAACTTGGACTAAAGTGCCCATCCTCTTTTGTGTTGGACGCAATGATTTTTGTTGAATTTAAATTAATAACTTTTTGCAATCTTATCAAGTATTACAAATATATATGTTTCTCATACATAAATTAAAAGAAGACTACTGATTCGAAAGCATAGACTTATTATAGATCCGTACGACACAACAAATCAAAATTTGACATGATCATGCCACCCATAACTAGTTTAACTCAGTCAAGAAGTACTGTACTTCCGAATCAAGTACAGCGTCATAAATCTAACGTATGCATAATATATATCATAAAAATAATCCTTTTGACTGTTGATTCCTAACATGCGTTTGCAGACGAACACCAAGGGGTGCTTTATTTGACCAGCTAAAACATAAAAAATTAGCATGTTTATTGCATGTAATCCATCATAGCTCTGTTTATGCAGTGGTGAAATTCGCTGACTTACAAACCTTCACTTTCCACCGAGTAAAAAATGGAACAACTCTAACTTGATTTCAAGCAGTAGGGCAATTGTCTAAATATATAAATAGACTTTCTGCAAATTGTATCTTTGATTTGATATTTTGGAACCCCGTCGGCTTTATCGAAACTTGATTACTTTTTTGTTGTCCATTCTGCGCAAAATTAATTGGTGAAATTTCTATATGCCCAAACAGCCCCTTTCAATGAGTGTATTGAAAGGTCCATAATTTATTGCTGCTAGACACCAATTAGTCTACCGGCGGATACTAAAAGGGGAGGCGTATTTATGGCAGTATGTCTATATCTATACATTACTTCCCTTTTGTATGTCATATTTCTGTTCATTGCAATCAACTATTTGGCCGATAAATTGATAGATGATCTACATGCCTGGTTGGATTTGGACTCAGTCATTGGATTTGGTTGTTGAAGAAAGGAAAAGTACCCATTAAAATCAGTAATTGGTAGAGTATATGCAAGGGGGATTGAGATCGATGATGATTATAAATTACAATTCCATCCCCATTCATTTGAATCTTGTTAAAACATATTTAGTACAAAGAATGAATGGAAATTATGCCAGTATTTAAAGCTACCCTTTTCAGGTTATCTCTAAGAATGTCGATAATACCTTACGGAATTTTCAGCAATTCATATTTCATACAGAGGAAAAGGGAGTAGTGACAAGTTTTGAATGAAGCTTTCCAACAAACTAGATGAGATGCGGTATATGAGAATTACTTATAATTCTAAGGCATGTGTAGAATAGTGTAATACATTAATTATGCCCAGGTGCGCTTCAAAAGATGAAAGTAAAAGTGGATATGTTTGATCAATACCAACAAAAGCAAATGAGACGGTATGCGTATAACAAATTCACTGTTCAGACTTTGATGGATTGATGTTTGCTTGTTAAATTGCGAAGATTCCCTGCAATACATTTAATATGCTGCCAATACAAAACTTTGTGTCAATATGCCGCAAGCGCAATGTCTGCAGTAAATGATTATTCAAGGAAAACTTGATTTTGTACACAACATTATTAAATGAGTACCTCGAGCATTTCCTCGAGTACCTAGGCTATAGGAGTAGCTCAAAATAGGATACCGGTAATTGTTCTTTACTTGAATATCAAATACATACTTACTCTTTGATTTTTCACTTTTGAGAAAATCGCCTACAAGAAAGTTTTTCAATTGACCTTTTAATTTAGGTTTGTACACTTTGTCATAAAGAGTACCATTTTATTAAGTGATTGGCCAAACAAGCTTGTTTTTGTAACTTTACACGGCTTTTCACCAATTTCGCAACGAAAGCATTTTAAGTACGTACATAATGATATGTGATACTACTACACACTTTTATGCACTTTGTCAAATGTGACATCGGATATTGTAAGCTCACCACAATCAAAGTTTATGCAACTTTTCACCATTCACAGCTTACCAAATCAGTGGCATACAGCCAACTTCTGGGTTAAGTACAAAGTCACCAAACTTGCGACAAAATGTGATGAAATGCAATCAATCAGACTATAAATACTCTTTGAATTTTGCAACTTGTCGAAAGCAAACAATGTAAGCTTCTATTCATTCGAGACAATTTTCAAAATGCAATTCGAAAGATGCATAAGACGACAACCGCAAGTGATGAAACGACAAAATTGGAGTTTATTCAACCATTTAAACTTCACCTAACCACCACCACCCTTCTCAATATCAAGTTCACGCGTCTGCGTTTCATCAGCTCTAGTAAAAACTCGAGACAACTCAAAGTAAATGTGATAAACGTGCTAACAACTTGTTAGTCTTGGTTATGCAGCAACACTTGTCACGTCCGATGATTGTAACTCCTTTCTGCAATTACAGTTTCACACGATACCTTATTTGATGTTATGCCATTTATGTGTGTGTTTTTTGAGGTTTCTATAACCAACTCTGTTCTGGTACAAATCAAATCACGATCAGAAAGCAGGCTGCTGACTAAAGTGAAAAGACAAGATTGGTAATTTGCGCTTTTAATGTCGTCACTAACTCAAATTCAATTTACCTACAAGAAAAAATCTTGTTTTTTTACCCAAAAAATTGTGTACAGCCACACAATAGCAAACTCATCCGCAATATAAAGCACTTTCTTGGCAGGATGGATGCTAAACACAGATAATCTGTAAAAAGTCAAGTTCTCCCAAAGGGCTCTTCATTTCTTGGCATTTTTTGGGAAAGAACCATAATATTCAAAATAGAACCAGCCAGAAGCGTGTGTGAACACCATGTAAAGATATAAAATACCCAATTTAACAATGAGTTTTGACTCTTGTCAAGAAATGTTTATTTTAATAAATTGCGTTTAAACTTTTTAACAAGGACCTCCCATAGGCTGTGATATGTTAAAAGTATGTTCAACATTATCCACTACGCAAGATACCCTTTTCCTTATTTTCTTGCAAGTCTTTTTACCCTCTGAAATGATTGTTATTGGATGAGTCATTATAATTTATGATGAAATGAGACGGATATAATGCATCCATTCAGGTGTCAATGAACAAGCGAAGATGTACGGACGAGCATAGTTCGAGTGTAAAAGCGCCTTTATTCTTTACACTCGTTGCTGCTTTTGTCGGCTTATCAGTTGGTAGCGCCATATATGGTAAGTGAAACCGATGAACAGCTTCAAAAGAAAAAAATCTGATGAGTTGAAGTGTGTATGTACTTTAGTTGTAACACTTTTGAGATTCAAGGTGAATAAGACAAGTCAGTAGTGACTGACTGACTAGCTAATTTGGAACGAAACTTTAATTTGAAACTGTTGGTTGAAAATAGACAATAAAATATAATGGAAGAAAGTATGCATGATGATGTGGGGCACAGTAAGATGCAAATTTTATGCGAATTATTTTGACGGTGGGATCCTTCTTAATAATAAAAATAGTTTCATGGGACATTTGGCACAGCAGATGATAATAATGTGATAGGGTAAAAACCAATTAGAAAATCGAATTCAAAACTGCAATTACAATCAGCGTGTATGCTCCTTCAGCAGAGGAACTGGTTCAAAAGTAACCAAAGATGAGATGTACCGTCACAGTCAACCCTTTTGTGACTGTTATCAATCGTCTATCAGATCATATTAGAAAGCATAAGCATTCAAGAGTAGATGAAACATTCTGTTTTCTTAAAAGAAAAGCAGAAAAAGTTACATTCGTGCATTTGATTAAGATCTTTCTTACCTCAATTTCTTGAGCCTGGTCCTCAATGATGGCCTGCTGCTGTTTGAGCTCATTCTCCAGCTCTTCATTTCGCTCCAGCAATGTTCTCCCGAGTTCCGCTGCAAGCTGGAGGTCTGTAATAGTAAACAAAGAAAAATTAATTAGTTAAGAAATTCTTAAATTTAAATTGTTTGAAACATTCATTCAATTTTGACAACGTAGTTGACCTCGTATGCTGAACTGAATTGAGCCTCGTTTGCTCATAATTACTCATCAAATCCTAAATCTCGCTATAAAACTGATCGTGACAACGCGCTATACTTTAACCGTTCACAAAACTGACTGTCAACAAACTGTCGCTGTCAAGCCGTTTGATCTTATCACGAAAGTCTTTTGCAAATACTCACGACTCTGTCAACGAAACTTTTTCTCTTAAAAACCCACAATCAACAACTGTTTAGCGAAAATGACAAGAGTTCTTTGTGTGCTTCAGCCGTGCCGTGGCTGTGCAAACCACCAACAATGTTTACTCAAAGGACATTTTAGGTAGGCACACCATAGCACCTTTATTGTATAGTTATTATCAACTGTTTAAAACTCGATAATGACAGCTTTTCTCCCAATCAAACACTCCAACTCCAATCCGATTTCCACCAACAACTTCCCCTTTTCTCTTCTGCTTCCACAATGGTTGAGAAAATGTGCACAATAAAGCCTTATATGTACTACTAGACTCGGAATCCCTCACAGACAGTTTGCAAATATAATAACACAACCTGTACAATTTCGCACGCACACACTCATTATAAAACTGTTACCACAAACAAAGAACAAGTAAAAGAGAGAAAAAGAGTGATGTTGGTTGTTGGTTGTCTGCGTCTTTTCTGACTGACTGACTAGCAGCTTCTTAAAGACTAGGTCAAGTACTAACCATTTATAAAAACCAAAAAATGTACAGAAAAAAATGATATTGTACTTTATATTATTTCATTTCAAATTTTATTATCAACCAACCAACCCCCACTTGAGAGTGCTATGAACTGGCAACAGCAACAATATCAATATAAAACTGCTTGAAATTAAGAATATTACGCCTCCATTATTGACGCACATTCGTAGGTAATTCTAATTTTTCACCAGGTTAGTAACAGTGAGTGTGGTCGAAGACGTAACTCTCAACTGTGCTTTACTTGCAATCGTTCCCTGTGTGAGCGAGAAAGTGCAAGTTTTTTGGACTTAAAATTACACTCATTTAAATGGTTTATGTTTTCGCATAGAATTGGGAATTGCAAAAATCTTCTTGAGAGTTGAAAGAAGACAGCGTAAAGCATTGTACCTCACGTACAGCTCGTAGACCACAGAAAAGGATGAAGATACGTAAAACACTTATTATTGCATCCATCATCGTAGATATTGGAATTATAATAATAATAAATATACAAGAGCTGCAAATTTTCAGGTATGTATTTTATAGCGTACCATATGTACAAATATGCTTCCATATTTCAACAATTGTATTTCCCATGTGAATTGAAAAATAAAGGAAAATGCAAACCTTTTTTAATATCTAGAGATCGTCATCATTATATTTATCAGCACAATTCCATCACATGATATTACAAATTAGGTAGTAATCAAAGGTATTGGAAACTGGAAAAGTTGCCCTTCGCACAAACCAGATATTTGCATTCAACATACTCCAGACCAGAACATCCGTATTTTTTTCCTAGATTTCGCCACATTATTATTTGCTCATAATATGTTTGATGAAACAGCAGAAAATGTTGCTTTTTAGCCAATCTTGTTTGTTTATAGAGTAGCTTGTTAATGCGTGATCTACTGGGAATGAAATGAAGACGCAACTGATGTGAGCAAGATTGAGATGATACAGTCGAGCTGCATAATTTATAGTTTACATTCACATCACACCAGAGTCACTCAGTTAATGGGAATCCCGAGAATCATTATGACTTTTTTTTTACCGCACTCCAGCATAATATATGATTGGGCTTCCAATGTCTTTGTAGATTTCAGCATATATGTGTGTTCCTAGTTCCTACGTGGTAAATATCCTTCAGCAAATATCCTTTTATTGCAAATTATGCTGTCCTTTGCTTTTCTGTTAAATCATGGACGAAAAAGGTTTTTGAACCTGAAAAAAACTGCAAATTGCAAGTAATCATTTGGATATGTTTTTTTCGTTATTCACGCAATTACCATTCCGTGCATATAACAGGCGCGTGAAGTACGATGTAAAATCATAAAATTCGCATAACAAATCCACATTATAACAGTCATCAAATGTGTATTATGTTATGATCAAGGTAAAACTTTTAAGATTCTAAAAATATTTCGCAAGCAAGGGCAACTTGAGTTTTGGTTGGAGTGGAAGGGGGAGGTATTGTCAAAACGTTAATTATCGTCTTTCCATGTCGTTTTATTACAAGGCATACATGCAGCGTGACAAGAAATTGTAGGATGACTTGCATAAATAGACTCTTGTATTCTTATAAAATGCACACTACGATACAAATCCAACCAAGTTATCAAAATGTTTCATCGCATCGCTCAGTCATAGCCACCATCACCAGGCACGGCTTGGTGTCTATTCTTTTGCGAGAAAAGACGCTCTGGCAGCTACAAATTATACATATTTGATTACAAGCCATATGGACGCTACATGAGAATTGCCAAAAATATCACGACATTAAGCCGGTTGGCGACTTGCCTTCCATCATGGGAAGTGAATTAGAATAATGTTCTAATTTTCCGGAAGGCATACCGTAAAATGATTTATTGTTGGAATTCACAGCATCGCTTGAACAAAACTCCCCCTTTGAAGCTTCCCACGAACCAAGAAAATGGAACTTTCCATCTTTTTGTAAATGTTATCTATCTCCATAATACGTGTTTGATTGCAAAATAATCGTCATCACCATTACAATTGTAGGAAAAAATATGATGCTCATGGTTTTTATATCCGTTTCTTAAAAAATTATTCTCAAGGAATATTCCACTCATGGAACGGCGTAGAACTGCAGCTAACTATGTTAACCCAAGAGTCTATAGCTCATTATTAAACAATACTGGTGAACATGCAAAATGTGAAATGCTGGAAAGTAAGTTCTAAATTGTACACGTTAATGACAACAAAAAATAACAAGACCTTGAATGTCACTGAAGGTATGTTTGGTAATCTTCAACTGCTGGATCTGATGATTGATGTGTTGCTGCTGCTGGAGTTTTTGTGTTTGCTGTCGGACCTGACTTGGGGATGGCACTGTGAGTCGGTACATTATGTCTGTACTTTGTATCACTGTTCTTGGGTTACTCAACTCCGAATCCAACTCTCGCTCTCTGTGCAACTTTTTCATTCACACAACCCCTCTTTCACAATCTTGTGATGGAACAATACAGTTTACTCAAAATCCTCTTCTTTTTAATCCACTTAAATTAACTTCAAGTTATCAACTTGGCATATCACCATCTCCATCATCAACATCATCACTACCAACACAAAAACGTACGACGTAATAATAAAGTTTTACACTTTTTGCAAGTTGCGAACTATGTACATTAATGCATGCATGAATATATAAAATGCATGGGGGTTTTTGGGCTTTGTCTACTAAAGTTTTCCTAAGGGGTTCTCCTCAACAATTAAACTGCTTTAAAAAAAGGAGCAAGTCATGCACCTTCTATAATACAACACTTGCTATTATTATTACTCTCAGTAAATTGCTCAAGGCTCACTTAGTTCTTGACTGAATATGATGTATAATATAATACAATTTAATCAGAAGCGATTATAGCCTGCAGACCAGACCACAAACACAAACAGATATCAATCTTTCTTATTGCTTGTCACGCAAACTAATTTTCTCCAATCTTCTTCTCTCTATACAGTTAAGTTAATGCTAAAAACACAAAGTAGCAATGTGATATGAATCTAACATGATGATACATAAATGTATCAAATCTACACGACATGGCGTATTACATAAAAATTTAAATTAGGGTAATAATTTGTAACAAAACTCACTAAATAATATGCTTTAAATGCAGACTCTAAACTAACGTTACTTATGAATATAAATGGTAATAATTTACGATTTGCACTATATTATGAAACTTTTTTTTACAATCCTTTTTCAAAACGAACAAACAGGTGTGTGGTAAATGGAGTAATACGGTTCTTAAGTGGCCAGAAAAATACTAAACTGACAAGGACTTAAAATGTGAGCATTAAAGCCACAACGATTATGATTTCAGTGTTAATGTTACGTATTAAAACTTTTTGGTCGGACTGAGTGAGTCCCTTCTTCGTACGTATCTGGCCAACTGCCGTTTCATGACTAATGAAATTCAGTGACGAAAAAGGCTCTTCTGGTGCAGTGTGGAGTGCACTGGTCTTGTCTTTGATATTCTTCCCTTAGCAGAGTGTAAAACACAACAGATTGCGACCAAAATGGCGATTTTAAAAAGAAGAATTTTTAATAGCAGCCTTTCTCTCAGTTCTTGTAAAAAGCTTGTTTTTAAGTGGGATCTTCCCACTACTCCGCACGGTCCGCTCTACTGTTACCGTTTATGTATTTCATACTGACTGACAGTCATCAAGGGTTTATTGTGATGTGACTCATGCATACTTATGGTAAAGTGTATAAGCCAAGACACAAGTTTAAGTACATCTTATAAAAAGCACCGTAAAACGATAATCCAGCTGCATTTTACTTAAATGGGTGCATGCCTTCGTGTACTTGTGTATAGTATTTTCAATTGCTCCTTCCTCACATTCAGTCAGTGCCGACTTGACGTGTTCAATTCAAGCCGAAGAAGCACTTCATAAAAATACTTATTGTAATGTCTTAAGGAAGGAATGAATGACCTTAAATGCACTACTTGGACGAGATTTTCAAGTGTGTATGCAAACTTTACGCATGCATACTACAGAAAGTTCACATTGTGTCACTCTGTAGCGTACTTGCTTCTTTATTGCAAAGCACATATAAAAAAGTCTTTAATATCATGACGGACGGATATGCAAAGGAGGGTGTTTGTGTTTTACACATATCAATATCGTCCGTCCCGTCCATTACTATAATATAATTTACTGTAGATAACCACTCTACCTCCTCCTGTCGCTTCTCACTAAACGCTTATCTCCCCCTTGCTTTAAAAAACTTGACTGTGAACTTAATAAAACGGCTTCATTTCCGTGAACTAAATCTGCTGTTCCTCATACACATGTTCTTAGAAGCACTTTTCTTGTTCAGGTGACACATTTATCATGCAGAATTATCCCACACAGCACATTTTAGGAAGAAGAATTATTTTATAAAACTTTTCACTGTTTATACGTTTCATAATCTAAACAAGGAAACCGGACAATCACTTATCAAATACCTGTATATGTACATTTACACACATCCTTACGCGTACACGTTTTTGTTCTTTGCTTTAAATCAAAGAATTACGGCTTTCTGACTTTCCTGCTGTGTGCCATACTAGGAAAATTCAGAGTGACAAGCGTAAACCCAGTTGGGGAATGATATGCAAGGCACACAGCATGAGGTTTTGGGTTGTTAGCGTATCTCTCTTTAAACAAGTTACAAGTCATAACAAAACTGATATCAAAAGTTTATGAGAATAAAAAGCCACCTTACTCCCTTGCTATCCATATCGATATAACATAAGTACGAGCAGCAGTACGGGCTGAATTATGCACCCCAATTGATAGTTTATAGCCTAAAATAAACCTCAATTTGCATTAAAATATTAGCCTGCCTCCTTTATTAGTAGTATCATAGGTATTAGAAGATTGTACCAATTTGTTTGAGCCCAAGCACAAAAGTACAACAGACTACACCATTGTGTTTGTATATCTGTTCTGCAAATTAGACAAGGAAAATGCCGACCTTCACCTTAAAACACAAGGGGATTGTAGAAGCTCTATGAAAATTTTAACCACAAACAAATGTTGAGACAGAAACACACACATTGTACAGGACTGACTATAGAGCCGAGCCGGTATGAATGAGTTTTTGTTTTTATTACTACCTCGATAGAATTATTGTTCACTTCCTATCTGCCTGCCTCTTGCCTCCCTCTATTTATGCATCTAAACACATAAATTAACTCAAAGTCTTTTACTATTCCTCTTGGTTATTAAAAGTCAAATGAATACTTCCTTAGGTAAAAAAACGATGATGCAGTATGTATAACACCTAAGTTTTAGGAACACAAAAAATACGAACCTGATTCGATTTCGATATACATGAGATGCATATTATGGTATGTTGTGTGTTTTCTATACTAAAAAAATTACTCACGTATGTCTTTACAGTGAAAGGGTAGCGTAGTTAAATAATAGATGAGAAGTCTCAAGGTTTACAACTTGGGTGAATGTAATTACGCCACCAAAGCTTAATCAATGTATGTTTACGATTAAGAATTGCACTCGTGTTTCTTTTTTACTGTGATTGCAATGCACAACACATAACATGTTTTCTGGACAAGATGACTTAATTCGTCATGAGATTTTCTATCGTCTTGGACGTTGCGTGATTGTTCCCAGGCTTTTTTTTTGACTGACGAGCTCATTTGAGCCTTCAGTCAATAAAACTACGAACGAGGTATTTCAGTGTGCTGAATGAAATATCAGCCTAGTTTGTATGTAAAAGTAATCTTACTAGGAAATGAAGAAGGAGCTTCCTACTTTAGTGTTAGGAGAATGAGCAACAAAGTGAGAATATGTAAGTAGTGCACATGTTTTTGTTGTGTTGTGACTTTGGAAGCAGCTAGCTGATTTTATTTCATCGCCAAGGAATAGCCTTGCTTGACGAACAAAAATAACCCGGTGAAGGGGGACAGGACAGCAGAAAAAAACGGAAGTGGAAGATGTGGCGTGTTACAAGATTCATGAATACGAGAAACCTTTTTTTGATGGTTATGTCGATACAGAAATTTGATACGGGTTGGTGGACCGTATAAGCTTCCGTGTCTTGTACTCCACTTCAAATATGATGACTCAAAATAGCCTCAAAGAACAAAATGAAATTGTCACAAAGTCAGGTAAATGTTTAAGGGCGAGCCTCCATGAATCAAATGAGATTTCAGAAGGAATCAAACACAAATACAACTAAAAGGTTACAAATTCAGACAACGGTACAAAAATGATTTAAATTAATTATAGAGGCAAACTTTTGCCATATGAACGAGGGCTTCCTTGCTTCTCAATGATTTCGTTACGATACGCCTCACCAGCAGCAGTGTTCTAACTAATGATACATTAAATTAACTTTGGGACAATATGCATTATCCTCTGCGTAACTGCTAGATGAGGTATTACCAAATATTATGAGGTACAATGACCAGACCACTACATCTAAGAAACACAAATTTCACAAGAAAAGAAGCCATAAAAAGATCACTGTAATACATATATCTTCATGACTAAGCATATGATACTGACTACTACTGCTGTACTTTGGCTCTAGAGGAAAACTCCAACTTCTACGGTTTCGCAAGTAAAAAAATGGCTTTTTATTATCTCCACTAGATCATATGAGATATAATTGGTAGAATGACATGCGAATGGTCATGCACGTCAAAAAATTTGAGCTTATTAGTGAAATTTATTGAACGTAGTAAGGTTACAAAAGTCGTGTGTTATGTACCAAAATATTTTGAGCAAAAAAATGAAGATCAACCCACAAGCCGAATGAACAAGTTTTTTGATCTTGTCTCATGGTCTAATTTTGATATTGAGACGAAAAGTGTAAAGAACAAAAACGGACACCTCCTCCAAATTCCATGCCAGCTCAAAGCGTACGTAACTGGCACAAACGCGAAAAAAATGGCACGGGCGATGAACGATCAAACCAAAGCGAGCGAGCGACCCACCATGAAATGTGATACACTTCCTGATTGTCAACTCAACTCGTGGCTAAGTCAACTCGTACCGTCTCAAAGTTTTCACAACCACTGGCCAAGAAAAGGAGCCCAGAAGAGTAATTAGAAATCTTTAGCAGTGTGGTAACGCTAACGTAACACATGCCAAGTAGGAAACGTCAAAATAAACGGTTCCCCAATTTTAGCTTTTTAAGCCTGTCACCACCAACTTTGTATATTCGCTTCCCTTGTTACAAAAATTGCCGATAATAAGAGTGCAACTTTTTTTGGTCCACCCGGCTTACTACTAAATTTGAGACTGGCTCGGTATCAAAAGGTTTATTTCAATTTTTACACTTTCTTCCAACGAACTTTTTCTCATTATTTTTTCACACCAACCAACAGCCTCCCTATTCAACAGGGTCTAATGCAATCTTTTTATCCACGCGTGTGCATGGTCTGTCTATATGACAGCTGCAGTTACAGACTTATGGGATCTTTTATGAAAACAAAATGAATGAAAATGCAAGGAATGGACGTAGTAATATCCGTGTATACCAGAAAGGAGGGATGAGATGAGATGCATGTAAAATATATGTACATAAATACATATCATATACACATAGCAGCTTATGCATTTGCAAGAAAATCTTTGTTCGTTAAAACTTTATTACGTTCAACGTTACGTTGAGTTTGATAGTGTTGATGTTGATGTGATGGTGCAATGGACTTGGATAATATAATAATAACCCACACAAATAATAATACGTAGACACTCATTTTCTCATCTGGTGAACCATATGCCACCCAGTCAACCGAAAATAGGCTCAACCTTATGCGTATACATACTGTTGCATGCGTGCTGAGGAGATTTCGTGGACGTGTCTGCAAATATGCAAATGAATAGTGGAAAGAACGTTATGCACCCAAATGCGTCCATCCGTTTCTTTCAAAACGGCCAAAAATTAGCGTTGTCCATTGATTTGCAGATACATTGCTATCTCTCTTGATCCTGAGACATGCTCGCTCACTCGTTCAGTCAGACACACATCATTATATTCGACCGTTAATGAACTTTACCACAAAATCACATTTTTCTTTTTCCTTTCTTTCTATTTTGAACTGAATTGAGACCAGTCATGCCTCGCCGTCTTATCATCAAGATTGTTGTTGTTGATAGCACTGGTTATTAAGATGTAGCACTCATGATGATGCTTTGATGACCATAAAGCAGCATGAATTTTTTATTATGAAAATATCCTCTGCTACTGCAGTGGCGTTGCACTTCTACTACCTTCTATATTTTCTCACTCTTCTTTTCCCTTTTTCAAATGACTCGAAAGAATGAAAACAAAATCTGGTAAAAAAACTTTTTAGCACGATGTCAATGGATTACACACATGCAAATTGCAATCCAATGAGGATGAATGTTTTATATTAGTGTCAAAATTGTTGATGCGATATCACTTCAGCCAAGAAACCAAACCACGCACGTTTTTGACGTAGTTAGTTCATGCACTTGAATGTATCATACAAACAGACACTTTTTGTTCAACATGCCCACATTACATGACACCTCGCTCGACAACCGTCTCAAGGAAACGTGGCCATTGGCATTTGTGTTTGTTTCAGTAGAAATCAGGAATTGGGGAGACTCCTCGCAGACCCACACCAAGACGATACTAAACAGAGGAATCACTGAACTACACAATATACTCCTAAAGCCAATGTCTGATCTTCAAGTGAAGTCGCATCCACTTCACTGAAGACGCTGTCTTCCTCTTCAATTACGAAGAAAGTGAGTAGGTAAAAGGAAATGGGATTAGAGGGAAAAATCAGGAGAGCTTCTCATCGTCATCCTAATGAAAGTTGTCTCATCATGTAAAACCATCAAACAAAAAGTCGTGACGAACAACCCATTAGACAGTTTACATGTATATCAGGTTCAAAATTCACTCAAACAAAACAAACCATTCTCGAGGAGCCGAGAATATTATTATACCTAAATACGACACGACACGATATACTTTGAAAAGTCAAACATGATGGATGATAAATTGCTTATCGCATTTCAGAAAATCTCCGCCGATCCACGCTCACTGTAGACAATGTTGTCTATAACTCGTCTTCTGGGAAATGAGTAGCAAACACAGGCATGGGAAAATGGATAGATTCTTTGATGACGATGATGATAACAATCAGGCACCGCAGTGAGTGAGTGAGTGGTACCAGCAGTTAATCGTCAGGTGATTATCAATAATGTACTGCCTGCAATGCGTTCAGAAAACTCTTTTGATGATGGATCTCTCAGATTCTTCTGTTCTTGTTCTCTGAGTATGAAGTTTGGTTACATGCTGCCACTCTGCACAGTTACTCAAGAAAGAAGACAAAAATGATGCCAAAAAAGTGTCTGCTCCTTCACTCAATCCATTATAAGATGCAATAGTTCGCTCCTAACTCACGATAACATGATGGCTGTGTAATCTCCTATTGAATCAAGGAAAAAACACTTTTCTTTGATCTAAGCCAAAAACTTTGATTGCATTTTCAGCACAGCATAATGTTGCATTCCCACAAAGGACAACTTCACAATGTGCAACCCAAACAGCACCGTATTGAAAGACTGCATAACCAACCAGTAGCTCGACTCTACGTGATGGATATAGAGCGATGTGCCATCAATTCAGAAACTAGCAGTTTGATCAAGTAACACAAAAAATGGATAAAACGCAGCAATACACGTTTCAACGGCAAAATAATGGTGAACTTGATAAAAAGTTGGGGAGGGTGAGCCTTTGTTGTATACTATTGATGCGAAGACTAGAAGACAGTTATAATATGAAGGGATATTATTACATTGCCCTACACATCACATCAACAAACACTTTTCATCTATAACCTTATTGACTTCCTTTAAACGAAATCACACACTTAATTTCTTTTTTGCCTATCAGAATCAAAGTTTATGGCAGTTTTTGCCAATAAAGTTCAGCTGGCACCAATAATTCCATTGCATGCACGCCAAAAAGGATGGAGAGCACTGCAAAATGTATACAATCAGTATCCGATCAGCAACTTCTCATCTAATCAAACCACATCATTGTTATTGGAGTTTATGATGCCACAAAACACAATATAAAATGCAACCACCACTTTCAAACCTGCTGAAGACTTTAACCTAGGAATTAAAGGGGTAAATGGTAGCTTATATTTCCAACTCGAACAAAAAAATTGTAGCCACTGAACTGAACTAGTAAAAATATGGGGATCATGATCATCATCAACATCACAAATACAACAAATGCTAAAATCCGTCGTCAGCGGCGGAGTTGTAGCGTCATCACCATCATTCTCATCATTTCTTTGTACAAAACATGATAGTTAGGTTTGCATTGAAATTCATACATGTACTCCCATGAAATTTTGAGTGTTTATACCTAAATACCTCATGTGAAGTAATCCTAATGAAAGCCTTTTCTAAAAAATGACACGAATATTATTATGATGATTAGGTAGGAGGTATAGAGTAGCTTACTGTTGCTGGCTTCTGCTTACGCTATTTCTGTTTGCGATAATGACGGCATACCTTTGAATGCAATAACATGCGTCTTGTTTTGTTATTCATCCAGGCATTTCAGATTATATAAAGAAATAAGTAGAATGGTTAATAATTGACGTTATGTGTGCAACGCAACGAGACCAGTAGAGCTGTTTGATGATGACGATGATGATTTGCGGTCGCCTTGACCGGAGCCATTTACAGTCATTTAGCAGTGACAGTGAGCCGTGTTAGTCACCTGCTCATAATAAACACTCACGCATGAAAATATTTAAATAATTTAAGTCAGCGTACACCCTCACAACTTATTCAAGTCATCACGTGTGTAGCTCCTCAGACAAAAAATTACCAAAAAAAAGAATGCATCTCTTCTTCATTGGAATTTCACTATCTCTTCTGAAACAAGACAATCTACCTTTGCAAAAAAAATTAGTCAGAAGCAGATGGAGAGAGGTAGGAGGAGGTAATTACAATTATTTTTGTGTTCCCATTGCATCTTGTATTGCAATGCAATAATGCGTTGTAATTTTTTTCTTTTACGTGCAGTTTAGACTAGGCTAGTCATTCTTGCAAAATGACTCTTGTCTTACGAATGAAATTATTACGTTATGCGTAGCAGATTGATGCATCATCATTTCATACATGCGTGGTATTATTGGCTGAAGTGCAATAACATTTTAAGTATACAATTGTGTCAAGTTAGGCCAACCAGCAGGCCACGGCTTCGACTTGTTAGGGAATGCCATAACTTACCAAAAAATGCAT
This sequence comes from Orchesella cincta, assembly GCA_001718145.1. NCBI lineage: Eukaryota > Metazoa > Arthropoda > Collembola > Entomobryomorpha > Orchesellidae > Orchesella > Orchesella cincta. Next base: position 77,035 of record LJIJ01000240.1, on the reverse strand, counting down.
TTTATAATGCGTGGAAGGCACACTGACTTATAAAACGTGAGTGTCATTTTCACTCAGTTGCACTTGTTGTACGCGAGCAAGTGTGCATGCAGCAGCAGCTGTGTATGATGAGAACGAAATTTTGTGTCTTCAAGAGTCACGTATTGATGCATGTGAATATGCGAATTTTTCTGACTCAGACGTCAAGGTAGTAGTTTCCGAAGGATATGCCTAAAACCAGAAGTTCGACCGCAGGTGCATTGTTAAACTACCATGAAAATGGAGGGAAGTAGTGCGACATAAAGTTGGAAATATTCAGATTCACAAGAATTCTTGCGATTTTTTCTACAGAACAACATCACATGCCGGTTCTTCAGGTTACAATAGCATCCTGCATGCTTTTCACCCATAACCGTTTGGATTTATGGGACTGCGGCTGGCTCAGCATGCTTTTGAAGATGTTTACAAAAGTTGTGTACTAGTCAATGATAATTATAATTTCATTAGTATATGATGATAACATGATATCATACGACGTTTCTTGTAAACACTGGTTCAAGTAGGTCTCAGCTTTCTATTTGACAACCCAATGGAATGTCAATCATTACCATCACATTTGACAACTAGTCATTACACACATTTCTTTGATATGTTGTACGCACATAGTTTAGTTCTACAATGTCGTTAACACATTCTTTCATTCATTCATTCTCACTTTCCTACAATTCATTTGATTCTTCATTTGTTAATGGACAAAGTTGATTTTACTACTTTTATGCGTATTTGATTACAAGTCCAATCCAGCTAAAGAAACGGACACTGATATGGTGCTAATGCGTATACCATGTGCATGGTCACTTTAAAGCCTCGCCTTAGTCATAATGACATGAAAATTCATGAGTCTGGTCTTATGAAAACAATATCGGTATTTCTTTTCATTCACTTTCTTTTATTGTAATTCAAGGAGCCATTCATTCCGTGCTTAATTAAAGGTTGTGCGTTGATACATTGTGCCATATAGGAAATGCTGTGTGAAATGAACGTGAACAAACTCAGTGCGTAACAACAGCAGACTTTACACAGTTCTGAATCTGTACCATTATGGTTTCAAGCTGAGCAATAACCATGAGCATCGAGCCTGTCGTGGCCACCTTTCACCATAAGCATATAATCACTGTCTTGCAATACTCGAAGCAGTTTACAGAAATCGATAGTTTATAATCAACCCTTTCAATTGATACTTCACGAAAACTTGATTGGAGGCACAACCTAATTGATTCTAATTGCATGGTTGGAGCTCAATAATGAATTCAAAGTTCCCTTTTCAAGAATCTTCTGCAATAGTAATTTTTATTAACAACCTCACACATGTTTTTCCTTACAAGATAAACCAAGGCTCGTATCATAACATCACTAGTAGAAAGCCAATGCAAAATAGTATGTCCTAGGGCAACCTTGATTCTTGCTTTTAAGGAAGCAAAATATTCCTAATCATTATAGATGCCTATATACACCCTTGCAACAACAACAAATTCTTGCGAAATCCACTCCACACGATAAGGGAGCCCTTTTCAACTCCAAACCAATAATAACTATTGTAAACCTATAAATCGTGAGGGAAGTTAAACCCCCATGAATTTTGAACCAGTTTGTTTGAAATGCCACAGTAGCAACAGTCAATAGTTGTATACTCCTCGTTCATTATGCGTCTTAAAAGGAGTCATGCGTCTATAAAAGAATATTATATTATTTATTGTCATAAATACAAAACACTCTTGTATGATATATGGTACCCTAAAGAGCTCCCCATGAAAAAACACAGAGTCATTAAGTGAGAAAGCTGCAAATTTATTGATAACTCATCATCATGAAATACAAGTAAATGCAATTTATTACCCCTCAATAAAAAAACTATAACACAAAACACGACACGAGTCAAGCTATAATGTTACATGTCTGGCGCTCACATTTATCTTTTGATTGTTGTCAAAAGGTTTCTTATAAAAACGCTTTTACTCGGGTTGTGAGTTGTGATGTGATTGTACACCCATTAATTGCCCATCTAGGCAATTGTTTCTGGTCAAAAATTAATACAAATGAGTTTGAAGTCCACTTGATGCTCTTAAATGGAAAAAAATTGGCTGAGAAGCGTGCTATATCACAAAGCCACCACCGGCCGGCAGCCAAAAACCATTGGTTTGTTGGGAAAACGGAAAAACAAAGAAAAGTGAAGACAATGAGAGTGATGTGATTTGAAAGCAAAAGTTTGACGAAAAAATGAAAACTGCTATTCATCTACATAAGAGCCCATAAGTTCCCTTTTATGATCCATTTTATTCAACTACGGTTACCTACTTTCATATAAAAAAAAGTACCCAAATCAGAAAATGACGATGACATGACATGACTGTGCCTTTAATTGCGTCCTACATTGAAAATTGAGCGTTCTGTAAAGTAGAGAACAATAGGAAACTAAATTATTGTTAAAATGCCGACCATCAACATATCGGCTGCCGTTTTGGAGTTGGATTATTGGCACGTTTGTGTTGCAAAGTATGCATTTTCGGTTACTTGAAAAATGACCAACACGACATTAGCAAGCCTTCAGCTTCTTTGCGTGGCGTGGTTTGCAATATCCCTAATGAGCCGGTACCGATGGCAGATGTATATATGCGCATGTATGACTACAAACACCAAAATGCATGCAAATACCCATTCAAATGCAGAATATATGTATATACAAGACAAGTGCAAGTGTTTTCTAAAATTAGTGTATCCATTCATCATGTTCAAACCAAAAAGCTATAATGTAGTTATCACTAAATTGTTCACGTCAATATTTTCACAATTCATGCGGTGTGGTCAGTATATATTTTCACTTTGCCGCTACGTCTACTAAAAGCATGCGAAATCCAAGCAGACTGACAGATTACAGATTAGTCAAGCAAAAAAGTCGTAAAATTAATGCGCTCACGCTTTTCACGCTTCCGTTCCGTTAAAAGAGAAATAATTCAGTCATTCAGCATTTTCAACTTGTCTGCTCTACCGATTTCCAATCACGAGAGGTCTTGAATTGCTTTGGGAATCGGAAGTGCTAAAAGCTTCATATACTTTTATTTTTATTGCTTGAATATATATCCATCTGGAGTAAATTGTAGTGGTGCTGGCAGAATTAGCATAATATAGTAGCATGAGTACTTGTTCTAGTATAGCTGCTGACTTTTCGTAATAGTTGTATCAAAGTCGTGAAGCGTGATACGAAATTGCAAAAAGCTCAATGAACCATGAGTTAGGTATCTAGAGATTGGCTCGTTGTTAGCTTTAGCACTCTAATCTATATTTACAAATTTTGTACCTAATTTTTGACGCATGACGTGTGTGCCTCAACGTTTTCCTGTTGATGCATCCAAAGAAGTCTGATTTCTGCGCTAATCGAACGGTTTAATGAGAATTGAAGAAGAACACGGTGTAATGACCCTGATTTTGAAAAGGGAAGAAAAAGAATTCAAGCAGGGTCCTTACAAAGTATTCAAGGGAAACTATGCAATAAAGTTGCGGAAATTGAATGCATCTTTCACTTTTCTTGATTAAAAAAATGTTCATAGATGAGGAAAACGGTACTTTACGTTACAATTGCGTGCATTGCGCTCAAAACAATGCGGAATTAAACGGCTCCTTCTTTGGGCGTCAGAGCTTTTGAAATGCTCCAAATCAATATTTGATGTTGTTACTGTAAACCGATGAGTTTACCTTGACGTATTGTTTTGGTATCCAATTACAATTACAATTCTAATGTAAAATGTACATCGTGTCAGGAAAGTCCAGTGTCAAAAGATCTAGACAAGGTCTTTACGTGAACACTCTAGTATAAGAACAAAGAAACAAAGAAATAGGAAATGATTTCCTGTAGCTTCCCTGGACTTTGTACACTTCGTCGGCTTGTTGTGGCCGACTGTAAATTCCAAATTGCTCAATTATTCACGAACCACTGAAATTCATTGCGTCAATGCAACTCAACGTGACGCTGATAATGCATCGTGTATTACCATCATGATTGTGTAAAATTGATGCGGATTCCTTACTTCAGTCTGGATTTTCCCACGGTTTTGACTTTTGTTCACGCGAAATTAGAACGCGCAGCCAAATTATATGCACCGATCGTGAGTTCCTTGATCAACTTGCTAACAAGCTGTAGCCACTGAATTTTAATATTTTTCTTTAATTGTCTTCGGGTCATGTGCTTTTGTATTGAAGAAATTAAAATTTTATGACAGAGTGTCATTGCATCATTATGCAATATGCATACATAAATATTTATATTTACCACAATAAACCTCTCCTTATTTAATATTTTAACCTAAAAATAGCAGAATGTCATTCAGACACCTGAGTAATTTTTTTTACCTAAAAACAAGGTAAATAGCAAATACCAAAACAATCGTTAATTTATAACCTTGAACTCACTTTGCACTTTATGGGTCAAACTACCCGTTCACTCATACAGACTTACTTTACATTACTTTGTGTGTAATTACCAATAAGCCAATATTGCAGTAACCAAACCAAGAACCAACCAAAAAGCTGCCGCATGAATCAGTACAAGTGGCACATACCATAGTAGGCTGACCGTTGCATGCTGTAAACTATCAACAATGAAAAATGTATCATATATTTTTGTGGCTTTGAGTAGAACTGCTCAATTAGAACTAACAATTTGTCAGTTTTGCCAATAAAAATGGCCGCGCTCAATTGCAAGCATAATATAACGTATACTAGGTACGATTTACGATGATGAAACCTAATTACAGAGCTCTCTTACTTATCATCATAAGACAAGACTGTATAAATTTGCCACTGCATTGCCGCATGCTCAGATTGGATCTGCCTTGGACACATCCAATCCACAATCTACCTAAATTTTTTAAGCATGTGTATAATCTCAGGTTAGATCTGTGTTCGTGGATAATATTTTATGGTGTCTTAAACTATATGATTACTTTTCGCCCTCTCACTATCTCACTAGAACTATAATTTCCACCTTACTCTCTTTATTTACGTCAAGTCACATAACATTTTATTTACACGACGAAAACTACACGTTCCGTTACAAACAGCTCATAACTTATCCGTAAAACCTATGATTAAAATACCAACATGACGGCAACACCTGAGTATTTCATACCTTCTATTTTATCACATGGTTTTCTTCATCACCGCCAACCGCAGTAATGGCTTGCTTTAATTAGCGAGTTTTATCGTCCTCATAATGAGTGTTGGTAGAAGTGTATTAATCTCGATGATAATAGTTGATAAAAAATGGTAAATGTGATGATGACTTGCGTATTATTGACTTGGCAAAGCCAGGAAAACTTAATTATTCACAACTATTACGTGCAAAGTGTACCAGGAAGGTTAATGCCATTGTCATTCCATCGTGTGCTTTTAATTAAAAGATGATGAGCAGAAATGTAGCACATCTTGTCTTCAAAGAGAGGAAAACGCTCTTTATCATCACAATTCTGATGATGAGTACTGATGATACATTGAAATAATCCCATCCAGTTAAGTTAATGGCTGCGTAAGCTACCTGATATGATATAATATCAGGGTTTCAACATAAGCCTCGTTTTATCAGCATGAGCTCCTTCGAATTGGGCAGCTTATACCCAAGCATGGATTTAAGACCGTGAGAATTCACGATTCAGTTGAATGATGATGATACCGCCTGTATCGAAGTCTTCCAAATGACTGAAGATGAAAATCTTCCCCAAGTTCAAATTGTGTATGACATGCCGACTTAAATTTTTATGTAGTTCATAATCTCTCAAAAACTTGTAAAACCGTGACTTCGCATCAGTTCACTGGATTCTTCCTTTTTCGTGTTTGAAATGAAATGAGGCACGTTGTGCTCTTTTAAAAAGAAGAAAAAATGACAGACCGAGTGGTCTGGTCTGATGGGGTGTGTGAGCTGCATGCGTTTTTCAAGTTTAGTGATGTTTTTGATGTCGTCGTTTCACACAACGATGCACACGTAATATCCCGTACACACTTTGGTTGGTTAACTCGTTCCTAAAGTGTAGAAAATGACATGACATAACATGGCTAACATCTTCTAGAACCGTGTTTTTGTGTGCAGACATATAGGCAGTGGTTGAAAATGCACTTCTTCTTGTAACCACAAAGTAAATAAGAAGTTGTTGAGGAGAAAATTTTTACATAACAATAATATGAGAAAAAGTGTTGAAGGTGTGGTAACGACTTCATGATCTTTGAACACGATGATGAATGACAAAAAATGGAGTCTCTCACCTTGACATTGACATTACACACGGGCGGTGTATCACATTGCCGTGAAACCATCAAATTCACAGATATTTAGTCGAGCTTTCAAGGAGGACTACGCAGCAGTGCATTTTGAACACAATAAATGATTCCTTCTCGAATCTAATTGTATTTTTCAAAATCTTGTCAGTATTCGTATCACACACATGGGCTTTGAAACCAAAATATGCCACAAAGTCACTCTAAACATGAAAGCAAACACCATTCTCCGTGACTCCATCTGAGATGTGTTTTACTGGGTAATAAAACACCAAACAAGTGAAACACAATTTTCAACAATGGACAATTACCGTGAACATGCATACATATGCGTTTGATGATGATTCTGTGTATCAGGTTTCGGTGAGGATGTATATTATAGCCATTTTCATGAACTAAATTTACGCTTCGTTGAAAATTCATGGATTTTGATTTATCACACTGCAATTTGAATGGGATGTGGGGAAGGAATCATGATGTGAAGTGATGTGCTTTGTCACGGTGAGGAGAGCAGAGCAACGTATAGATTTGCACCGCACCGGCGGCACCAGATTTGTAAAAAAGATGGTCTCGTTCTGTCTTCCAAAAAATGTCGAAGTCACATTTCATTAAAGTATGTAGATGCAACTTTTGTGTTTTCTTAAAGAAACTGAATACAATGGATTTAGGGTAATAATGATAAACACAATGGGTTCACATTACTGGGAAATGGTGTATGAATCTGTGCACCACACTGAGCACTGATGACTGATATATGTATGTTATATGGGTCTCATCTACTTCTCATCTCAGGTTTCAAAATTATGCATGCGCAAATGCACAAAATACTCATTTTGTCTGTTCTTGGCTGGTATTGAATTTCAAAATTACGATTCCAACACAACCATCCTAACTTAAACATTGTTTCTTAGGAGGTTCCCAGACTATATATGAATCTAGGTCCACTAATGTTTAATTTACATGCGAATGTCTCACTTACTTCCTTTAAAACCATGTGCATGTTATGAGTTACATATTCAAAGTGACTGGAAGTAGTGAACCGTGTCAGTGTCACCAAAAACATTGGTAAATATCATGAGGAAATCATTTGATAAATATAGTTTCTTTGATTGACTACTACATCAATGGTGCAACTACTGCACTGCATCTAGATAAAACATCATATTTTGATTCCTTTCTCTGTAACAATAAAATCACTTTGTTTGAATGAGCCCATATATATTTATGTAGGTCCCTCATGAAACACTTTGACAAAAGTCATAACTCACCGGTTGCATTCCTACTTCTTTTGAAAGGGCGCATGCATGGACGCACGGAAAATTTATTTATGCTCTAGAATTTTGTTGTTGCATAGTTTATAAATTAAAGCGTGACCAAACATATCTGAAAACAGGGTAACATGCTCCTTCCATTGGAGTTTATGAATGTGCTCATGTTTACAAACTGAAGTACCGCTGTTCTTCTTCTGTAGTAGTTCGCGGTGTATCATGTGCACAATATTCTTCTGCATGATAAAAGAACGAACACTGAATCTCATCACGATCAAGGTATTCAAATGATTTTAAGCGATATGAATGATCAAATTGTAGATGGTTGATGTTGATACTAAAAAGAAGGACACTCTGCATATTTGGACTTGTTACCAACTTCGTTCGTTCGTCAGGAACAAATGAATATGCCGTGATACAACTATGGACTTTGAGAGAAAATGGCTTTCACGGGGATTGATATGATGATAAAAAAAATTTCATCAACGATAATTTAAATGAGAGCCCAACACAGATTTCTAATTCTAGAGTCAAAACATTTCAGTTTATTGGATCGTATCGACATTAAATACGACAGAAATGTAGATGACACGCTGATATTTAGAAATATATGATTGTCTTACGGCACGACAAAAATCAACTTTCCAAACTTTTACTTCAGATGTATGAACATATGTTTTAATTCAGACTCCACCAAAATTTACTACAAGGAAAAATTTAAAGAATTCAGTTCAATGCATCCCCTGCAGAAAATTAATTTATAAAGTACATCTCATTGTGTCATTCTCAATTTCCTAAAGGGAATCATTTAAGCTACATGAAAATCATTTTAATGAAAAATATGAAGAGCAGTTTTTATCAGATATCAAATGATTGCTTATCAATTTAGTAGAAGATTCAATTCAAAGTCCAAAAGCTTTCCAAGTAAATGGGATCGTGCCTATAAAATCAGGTTTAGCTTTAGAGTGGGGTGGGCTTCAGAAATTGTTGTCATAAAAAAAACTTTTCACCATTACATTGTATTACATACATTACCACCAAGCATGTAGCCATTAATGTTTCCCTGTTGCGTTGCGTTATCTCATTTAAAAAAACTTAACAAAAAGGTACGTCCTGTTCCGTTTAGATATTGATCGCCACACCTTGCGCATGCTGTCTTTTTCATGCATGACAATATTACTTTTATCTCAGTTTCTCATGTTCTGTCAAAGAGTTCCTTCCTGTGCGTGGTCCACATATGAAGCTTCTTCACTTGATACTTATTTATGCACATTCGAATTAACATTGGCTTATAAATGAGCTCCATCATAAACATTGTGGGAGTGGGTCATCATAACAATTGCCACAAGATAAATATGACACCGTATAAAAATAAGGAAATCCTATTATACCCCCACTGAATTAGGTCATGCTGATTTCAATTAACGGTGACTATTATCATATCTTAAGTAGGAGTGCATGAACTATATTCAAATTCAGCAAATGAGAAATTAGGGAAAACGTTAATTATTCTGTTCTTTTATCAAACAGCAAAGGAATTCCCCCTCAATGTCACGCTCTATCAGAGTCGACTCGACCTCACATGTAGACATCCAACATCACTAGGAAGACATTTCGATTACATGTCAACAAGAACAAAAAATGCAATCGAGATTTGTAAAATCTTCTCGAGTGTCGTCGTGTCTAATGAATGACTATCGGTTTGCGTGGAGTATAGCTTCTAAATGAGAAAGCGTGGAGTTGACTCATTTGTAACGCAGGGCAGAATGGAAGTAATTTAGATAAAGTTTATTGTAGTTTTGAGCTGTAAAATCTAGATCCTCCTCCCTCTGTTTGCGTTCACAGCTTGTCATCAATAAAGTTGATAGTATGAATGAATATAGAGACAACTTTCACACTCACGTATGGTGAAAGAAACGGCAGAAAATGAATGTAACTCTTCAAGCCTGTCGGTGGAGTTCTTTATAATATAACTAAGTTTATCAATAACAGGCACGCCCATATTCCTGCTTTTGATTAGTTAACACAAGGTCAATAATCCAAAGTTACTTAGATGTAGAAAGAAATCGACGGGATTTTAAAAGTAAATATCGCAAAAGTTGCAGCATATTTCAAATGCAAAGATTTTGAATCATGTCGAACACATGCTTAAGACTTTTTTCTATACTTAGGTGCTTTGATTTGTACTTTAGCTTTTGATTTTTTCTCTCTTTCCAAACTACACACCAGGAAGGGAGGTGGAAGTGTAAGCGATGGCTAATATTTGCAAAGAATTGTACAAGTTAGATTTGGACAATAGACATCTACCTACCTATCCACATTAACATTTGTCTTGAATGTAATTGCACACAGCAAACAATTTAAGTATTGTGCTACACACACAGCTCAAATTCATTCTTCCCTATATTTGGAGAATCAATTTTCCTAACGTGGAAGTGGGATGGGGCTAGAACTCCTTCCACTTACGTGTTTTAATGACATGTGGGTAGTCTCTAAACGCCTGCCTCTTTCTTGTTACTGCAGTGCTGCTGATCCTCATCAAATTCATCCCTTTGTTATATGACATGATACAGTTTGAATTAAATGTTTAGTGGCAAAAATGTTTTTTTTTTGCTGTGGAGCCAAAGGATCCATAAATGTAAGGAATTCCTGACTCTGACTCAGGTTACATACATCTTCCTCAATAGTAAATCATTCGATTTATAAAAATCTTTGTGCATTGAATGATTGCAGTTCTTTGTTGTCCTGAAAGGTGCAACGAAGAGGATGGATGAATAGGGATGGCCGTTGATTCGAGCCATTTCTGATTGCCACAGCGGGGAGCTAATTGATCTTTCAATGTGGACACCCCAAAAACTTACCGTTCTTCTCCCTGATGTAACTGTCCTTTCTTCCTAAATTGTAGGAACGGAATGATGACCGTCAACTTAATTTGAAATGTATCTCTCTATTTTTTGCAAACTGCATTCCTTTCGGGATTTTCATGAGATTATCATAGCAAATCAAGATTATGCAAATGACTTCCGTGTTTAAGTGTTCCCACTTGGCACAGTAAGGTGGATGATGCTGAAGGCTTAAATTTACACTTGTTGACTTTTTTGAGCCAACTCCTTATCGTCAATTAAGGCTTGATCAGGATAACCGCTTCGCCCTTATAATTCTGATCGATACGACATGATTTGCCTTACGGACATCTATTAGTTTATCCCCTCATAAATCTCAAATCCCATATTGCAAACATAAGTAGTAAGCTGATCACTTCAGCTCGATTTTAAAGCATAAACCAGCAATGAGCATAAAAACCGTAGTAAAATCTCGCTGATAAAAGTATATCACCACAAATCTATCAATATGGATGATTGCTACAAATCTGCATTTTATTTCTACGCATGACAAAGGTTACTTAACCTCAATTAAGTACATCAATAAAAAATTTATTTTTGTGATCTGCCATTCCCCTTTCCGTTCAATTATAGTAGATCCAACAATTATGCGTGTTAAACCTCCGTATCAAACATCATTCCATAGCGTGGCGCTATTTTATGTAAAAGCATGTACCTTTAAGTTCGCGACAAGACGATATTTCAGTAAAATTTATGCACATACATAGTGGAAGGATCAGCGAGGTGAATGAATGGATTCTATAAGAATAATCTCATTGCACTATTGCTCACAAAAATCTTTCCAGAACATGGAATCCTAACAGTGAAAAAAATGGTGGTATAATAGGATTTCTTGTTATTTATTCCCTCACAAATAATCCACAAATTTTTTGACTTTGATACAAATACAAAATAGTGTTGGTGCTCAGTGAAGCAATTTAATGAGTTCATGACATCATGGCTCCATTTTTTCACAAAACGAAACTAAATCCCAGCTAATATTTTATTTATCATCATCATTATCATCGTATCATGAACGCTAGTGGATGAATAAAAGTTATCATCATGTTTAGGAGCAGTCACATTACACTGATTTTGATACTGAAAGTAAGTAGCAACACAGAAGCGCAGGTAACACACATGAGCCTCTACAAAAATTACTTTTCTGCACATTACCATATGATAATGCATCGCATAAGAAGTGCTACTTTGCTTTGTACTCCCTTTACTAAACATCCACGCACACGCATCACTGAGCATTTACCCTGAGGTCGTGACTTGATAAGACTTAAGTGTAACCAAATCAGTGAATTCATTATTTGGTATTAAAAATGAATAATTTCAATTTGATACGTGGAGCCCAGAGCTACAATTTGTTGATCCCTTTGATTTGGGACCACTCCCTATTCACTCACAAAGCATGGAGGTACAACGACAATAAAAGGGGATTTGATGAATGATTCATTAATATTATGAGCCATAAGAAGAGAAGACCAAATTTATGTATAACATGTGTGTCAGCCTCCAATACAAAAACTGATAAGAACATTATATACATTCTATTCAATTCAGGAGTGAAAATAGGCTACTACTGCGTCACCAGCATTTTGTGTTATTGTAGCATTGTAATAATAATAAGTAAATGGGGAACACGGGAAGATGGATTTTTACTTTAGAACAGTGAACTCAATTGTTTTGGATATTTCATGATAATAGTGGAAAAGTACCTAAATGATAAACAATGTCGTTGTCAGCCTACACATTCACTTCAAGACAAAGAGTCGTTTTTTTCGCAAAATTCGCTAAAGTATCATCATTCACAACAATGGTAGCAAAAATTGCAGTAGCTTGCTATAATTTAATGAGCTGAAATGAATGATTGATTAGGACAAGCAAAATGTGAAGTGCAGTGGCAGGCCGCGAGGTCTCCTATTTTAGCAAAAAAGGTAGGTCGACTGCTATTAATGTAGTATGATTTGACAGTATATTAGACTTTTCATCGATATCTAGTCATTCCTTATTTGCCCTATCTTGTTCTATTCCTTATATGAGTGATGATGATAAATGAACGCAGGAATTTGCAGGAGTATTATCGACTGATGGACGTCACCCCAGAAAAAAACTGGGTTTTGGTAATGCGGAAAAGCTCAGAGTAACAGGAAGAAAGCCCCATTCCTGGAGTCAAGCTGTAGGCATATATATTCAATTCATAACACATATTTGGCTAACGTACCTTCGTGTATAAATTTGAATTTTATAAGAAAAGATGAAAACAACACGATGATAAGCAAAATAACTCCGTTAAAATTACAGGAAAATTGTGTAATTTGGGGATGTACTAGGATGATAATAAGTTGCGGTATGAATAAAAAAAGAAGTGCGTCAGTAGGTAAATTTCTATCTAAACCTGCATCTAATTTTTTCTACCATTGGGTTAGGACCTTCAAAATAATAGTTTTTGGCAGCCGAGCTCTGTAGATCATCTTTCTCATATCACACCCAAAGTTAAAGCATAAATGTCAAGTGAGAACATGCGTAAGAAAACTAAACGCTCATCTTTACAAATCTCAGATTCGGACGTATTTTGTAAAATACGGGAACAATTTCATTGTAAAGAATAAAAGATTGGAGAAAGATTGTCCATTCTAGAGTTTGAATCTTCAACTGTTTCTTCAGAATAGCGCATATTGTGCATATTTTCTTCGTGTATAAACGTACCGTAACAGCATTATTATGTGGAGAGTTGAGATGAACTAATCGATTACGCAATAAACCGCTCGTTGAGCTGAGAGTAGGTAATATTTTGATGCGGAAAAAGGCAAACATAATATTTTACTGGTTTTATACATCTCATAAAGCTCAGGGATACACGATACCATTTAGCAAAATGTGAGAATGGGTTGATGATTATCTTAAACTGAGGTAAATAAATTGCGCCTTTTGAGGTGCCACTACATCCAAACTTGCATCAGGTTTTCCGGATTTTGTGCTCGTGTATGATTTATGATATCCAATATTACCATTCTAATTTTGTTATTTTATGACCCTCTCTTCAACGCTGACTTTACGACACCCTCGCCTTTGCTGTTACATGCGTGATCTTTAGATAAGATTTGTTGCGCTGTGAATACAGTTAAATCTGCGAACCACACACCTTTCCCATCCATCAGATTACAAAAGGTTAAGTCTTAAAAAACAAGACATTAACTTCCCCCAAAGTACAACTGTTTCTTGAAAATAAAAACTGCATTGTACTTTCTTAATGATAATATGCAGGAAATCTTTTTAGCGAAATCCGTGCACAAAAATTAATACCAATTTGCATACTGGCTTAGCTTCTTACAATGTCTGGTCTCTGGTCACTGCACTGGTATGCCTATTTTCCTCGTGATAAGTATATGCCTACGCATTCTGTGCTCAAATGCTGATAAATATCTTTTCTTATAAACATGGCGCTGCTTGTTAATCACACACATAATCCTATTGTAAAACCTTTATCAGTTGTAATAATCCTCCTTAAAAATCAGGCCTGGACTCTCTAATTTCAGTTCAGTGTGCCGTGCTAGAGCAAAAAGAAGCTTGGTCTTTACGTGATGTGATATATACTAGTGCTCATCTGAATTTACATGAAAGTCAAACCAAAAACTTTTCTATTTATGCCAAACAATACATATTATTATACAACTCTACTTGTGAAGCATTCTTATGGATTTATTATTACATGAATAATGCGAGCATAGCTTAAAAATTAGCGTAATAAAACAACTAATTGTAAGCCTATAATAATCACGAATTGGTTCACCGATCTTACTCTTGAATAGAAACGTATAAAAGTCCACTAATCCCTTTTAATCCCTTAATTACTACACATTATCCCTACGCATTATGAGGTCCTGGTGCTCTATGAACAGGTGCAGCGAGAAAGCTAATTATTGAGCTTGTATCAAGTTACATACATCACTTTTTAACGATTTACAAAATCAGCGACTGATACATAATCATTTCTGCATAGTGCATTCCCCCGCCCTTCTTCTGTTTACGTCATTCAACTGCTCATTACCGTATGCACCCATCTTTAAATTACTGCAGTGCGTACAAAACAATAAATATATCAATAAATTTAACTTGATTTGCATGTGATAACACTGAATATTTCTTGTATCATGCTGTTCATCTAGTGCCATAATAGTTATGATTTTATTAGGTCCCATAGTTGAACCAATATAAAATGTAGTTCATAGATTGATTTGATATACAATAAAATGCATTTTCCATTCTCGATAAAACATCGGCGAGACAGAGAGCGTACGTTACGTACCACCTAGGGGAAATGCTACTCTGATTCTGATTCCGACCCCTGATGCAACCGTTAAATAATGAAGAGTTACGCAACAAAATTGTCTACACCTTTGTTAGAGTAAATGCAACGTGCACATTTGCTCACATTGAGTTTGCACAGAAATAACTTAATGGGGTTGATACGCACATGTGATGAATGAAGACTTGACGTTGACGGTATTATCGTCTTAGCCACATGTCATTTCACTAACTGCATGTCTTGTTCCCAGTTTTAATTAGGAGTAAAATGTGTACAATGTATGCACAGCACGTACGAAAAAACGCAGTATTGCATAATCCGAAGTGTATTATGATGTGTGGGAAATATGCAAATGGAACAAAAGGCTGAACAAGGTGTGTTACAGGCTCAGACAAGCCGATGAATAAAGCTCAAGCACCAAAAAATACAAATGAAGCAGAGCAGCGTAATGGGCAATGATCCCGTCGAAACTATTAAGAGCACATAGAGTGATGCAATTCAATTAGGCACCATCAACTTGTATCATGTTCCTCATTTATTTAAGTCAGGTTTATTTAGGTAGAGAGGACGGGATGTGAAATAGACCTTAACTGAAGAAAAAAAGTGTGATGTGTTGTGTTATTTTGTGTATTAAATGGCCTATGGTGTTAATCACATCAAGATGCATTACAATTAGTTCTAGTCTATTCAGATTGGCTGGTGAATGTATAATATTCTGGCAATAGGAAGTGAATGCGTTGAAATGGTAATGTGATTTGATGTGATGACTGGCTCTTGAAATGAAAATCGACCTCGCTGAGGGCTGAGGACCTTCAGCAGCAATAATTGTAGCAAGAACTCAATCTGCAGGCTAGACCACGCTATGAACTCATGCTTGATGATACAGTTTTTTACTATTTAGTCCAGCAGAAGCTGCAATGGCAACAAATTTTAATGGCTGACGCAACGGAAGTGGAATGATATATTGTTAAGACAATAACCATGCTGGTACTTGACTCTTGCCAATTTTTTGAACTATGAACTGAACTGTACAGTAACGAAGTACCAATATAGCTCATTATATTTAAACTTCCTGTTAGCTTTTACCTTGTGAAATTTGGTTGAGATGTGCTATATATAAAATTCATGATGATTGTGCCAGTTCGCAAATTTTAATGGCATCAGCAAAACTACAACGATTTTAATCTGAAGAAGAATTTTAATTGGAAACAGTAATGTTGCTTTTTTTGCAATTCATGGTCAATTTGTGACACGTTTTTGCTCAATGCGGATGAAGAAAAGTTTGTAAAATGACAACAAAAAGTAGAAGAGCAGATCCCTAATTATAATCTTTCCATCTTTTTTGCAATCACGCAGGTAGTAGTGTGACTACCTTAAGGTAATTAATTTAATTTTAATGGGTTGCTCTCTGAATAAATTAGATGGGTTTGAAATCATTTATATTTTATAAAAGTGTCCCCAACACTTTCTCAGAGATAAGACAACTGCATGATTTGTTTTGTTACAGGCATTTCTGAAAAATTCTTGCCCTGAATAGCTCAGCATACAAAAACATGTTGATATAAACTTTCTTAACCGGCAAGGCATACATAAAAGTCAAACGTATTTTTTATCTGATCCATTTACGGAAGATTTCATTTGTACCTACATTTTCATGTTACTTTTTACGAAAACATGCGGAACACAAATGTTATAAGCTATAAATGTTATGTGCACCTCAGATTTTAATCAATGGGAATTGATTGCTGTCACTGATCTAGGTCTACGTTTCCTTGATTGAATACGTGGTACATACGAATATATGTAGATTAAACTGATTCGTCGTCTTCCCAAGAATTTAGCAAGATTAAGGATTGGCGATATGATAAAAATAAACACATATAAGCACCTCTATTAGTCGATGAGATGAGACATTTTGATTTGAGACACATTGAGAAATCGTTCTGAACTAATGAATTCGATATGCAGTCAACTGATATCATTACAAAATACAACCAGCTACGCCTAAGAGGTTCCAATAAAAATTAACGTGATTTCACAGTATTCCTCGTGTTTAACTTTTCAACGCAGTTCTGTTTTTGAAATTAAAGAAGCTGCAGCGTGTTATACTTATATGTTGTTGACATTTTTGAGGTCTAGCCAATATCAACAACCCCGTGGAAGGTTGCTGCAACGAAATGCAGAACATTTGCACAAGTCATCCAAATCAAAACTGGAGTAAACAAAAATAAATGTCTAATCCCTATTTTTAGACCAAAAGTACTTACACTTTTAGACATATAAATTTAACTCCGTCAGACCTATGCGACAAGCCAACGCACTTTCGATTTGGCACGACTTCATGTTTTTTGCACAAATATGCGTTGTTTGCTATTACGAGGTCTGCAATACGATTTTTGCACACGTGTGCTTAGAAAACTAAATTTAAATATTGAATTTAAAAGATATTTATTCTTACCTTGCAAGGTCCAATTGTTGCAATCCCCGTCCAGCATGGTCCATTCAACAAGTAGCTCCTTATGGCTTGCCCATGGATTACTTGTCGATGAGATTAATTTTCGAATCCAATCTTCAAAATTCCACTTCCTCCAAATTGTTCATTTTGTTCAGAAACACTAAAACTACTTGTACTCTTCACCTTTTCGTGCACGCTCTCAGCGTGATTTCAACTTGTCCTCAACATCTTGAAAACTGTCGGCTTTGTAACCATATTTAGTTCTATACTATTGTAACTGATAATTTCTTTCAGCATTTAAAAACCAGCAAAAAATTGATTTGCTTCGAACTACTACCACATCAACAACAGAGCATTGAGCGGTTGTAGCATTTTTACTTTAAAACAAACTTCCTTTTTTTACTCACACGAATTAAATTCTTTTTTTAAAAAAGGAAAAATTTCACATTTTCAGGGAATCCATCATTCTGACTGTGACCATCAGTAATTATTTCCCATGCGTGGCAATCATAGGCTGATTTTGCCACACGTACAAATCACGATTAAAAGATTTTTAGGACAGTTTAGAATCGACGATGAAATCGTTTGTCACTTTTACTTCACTCCTTCGCAATCCTTTGTTGTTTTCTACGAACAGGGGTGGTCGGTCACAGAAGGGATCAGCAGGTGTCAGTCATGTAATCAGCCTTCCTCTCTTTTGTGGGCTCCCAATTAATTAACAAGTCCTATTAACCTGTCAAGTAAAACCAACAAAAACTCAATTAAAGAGCAGAACTAGCTTAACAAACTCACTTTTTCATGTAATTAAAAGCGTTTACGTTGACTGCTGTCGGTTGTGACACAATATAAAAGTAAATGCATGAAGAAAAAACTGCTTTTCATCAGCAAATCTCAACTTACAAAACAAGCTGAAAGCTTGTGAGAAACAAAGACAAGAGTTCGAAGACCAATCTTGGACGGAATACAAATGAGAAATGGCGATGTTGACGATGATGACGACAGTGACTGTGAAAGGAAAAGTGTTTTTCGAATCACGTTGCTCATGATGTTTACTTTTACTGTATGTGCGTAAATTCTGTATACCTAAATTAAAGCTGAACGTCAAGATACAGATATTTGCATGCATTTCGAACAAATATATGCGTATAGTTAATGGTCGTCATCGGCAAACATAAGAAAATTCATTGATGATGAACATGTGCTAAATTGCAGGGATATGCTATATGTTCTGTTGATATAATAATTGCTAACGTGTTTGTAAATGGACATGTGAAGCAAATTAGGTACCGTTTCGGAACTCACTCAATCAACCTTACATCATAAAGCGATTGGTGACTATTCACGAATTCTTTTTTTGCGATCAAAGTCTTCCGGTGAAAAGACTATGAAAAAATAATACTTCCTGGGGGCAGCAGTTGTGTTCAAACAATAATAAAAATGATTTTATATAAAAGCGGATCATGTACGCTAGAATGCAGAATTGTCAATCTGTCCATTTTTCTTTAGAAATGCGTGCATTATTGGATTCTATAGATTAGATGATTTTACAGAAATGTAAGGATTTGGCAATACGTGCCGGGATTTTGATCGCATCCCATCTGTCTCCTGCTTAATCACCATGTTTGAGTACGCATGTTTGGATGGCGTCTATGCACTTTTCAAATTACTTTATTAGTTTCCCTTGTCACAACATTTGATTTAAATTCCAAATCAAAGATTATTAGCTCTATTGAAAATTCATATAATTAGACAAAAAAGTTGAGTGCTTCAAGTACATGCGTGTACGAGAGTTTTTTGCGTGCTTTATGTTTCGTTCAGGAACGCTGTATTATTATTATTACCTATTTTTCCCTTGAGTGTATCATTTACATGATGACATGACATGACAGAGAGGACTCCTCATCCCCATTTGAAGACCATTGGGTTTTTATCCTTTCCCATAGATTGGACAATGCACATTTAACTTTTTTATTGCCAATCTGACAAATTGTAGTCCATTAACCATTCTGTTATCACATCACACATGTTGCACAATCAACATCTTCAGCGGCAAGCCTCATCTCATCTCTCCATTTTTTCCTTCCGGAAAGAATTTCTTGTTGAAAGGAGACACTTGGCAATTTTTTATATATCTGGTCATTTTTTTTCCAACTGTATAAATTTTGTATTCTCCCAAAGTATTTATTTTCCAATTAGCAGTACAATCTGTCTCCTAAATTTCAACTCACGTGTCGTATATTTTCATATTGATGTCAATTTAGTCAGAGAATTGTAGGTTTGTTTAGATGATATGAGATTGTTATCGCTTTTATTGAGTTGATTAGCTGCATTTCTCAATTTTACGACAATAAAGATATCATGAAAATATGCAGCTTGCCAATATGATTCACTCGGTTGTAAATATGGTTGATTGGGTACGCACAAAAGAAAACGAACGTGCCGAACGATTGTTACACATTATGTAGATTCATGTTCACTCGTTTCATGCAAACAAGGGTCAGAGTTTAATGGCAACTCGAAGAATGTCTGTCTGCACATTCCTTGATCAAGTTTAAATTATCCCGATGGGCAGAAAGGCGTTCACCACCAGAAAGGGGTTTGAAAGTTTTCACTGATATGATATCACACCGACTTATCATCACATCACCTTTAAATCACAACTTGATACCCTTCCTAGGGCTCCTGAAATGATTGAGTCCAAGTAGCCGAATTACAAAGGTGCAAAACTTTTTGAATACAACATAACTCAACGACCAGGCCGTATGCAGGATTACGAAGTAGATGAGGGAAATTAAATAAATCATAATAATTTACACTCTCCAATTCCACGACAATAAAATAGGATAAAAGTGACACGACAGGTTGAAACTAATTTAAATAAAAATATGGCCATGGTCATCACCCATTATTCAAAGATGTATAGCAAACACAATAAATTAAATAAATTAAACTATACCTAAAAAACTATATTCGTGCGAGGCGATAAGATATGTATTCCTATTTCACAATAAATCTCTTAAAACTTGCTTGAGATTTGCAAAAGGGAATTTGTATTTGGTTTGGTACTATACATTAGATATTTCTAGTACTGTAAGTACGAGTAAAAAACTAATTGGCACAGGACACCCATAAAGAGTCAACGTTGCTTGTATGATAACTACTTACTTAAAACTAAAGAAAAGTAACAGTTTCTGTAAGGTGTTCTTGGCTCTCTCGATTTCAGCAGAAATACGTTAACGCATTCATCCATTCCATCCATCTATATCTTACATCAACATATCAAAAAAGGTTCTTGAAAGCTTGCACATTGTTTTCTGTGGATCTATCTGTAGCAGTCAAGTCAGGAGAAACATAGTGATACAGATATGGTCAGATCAGTTACGCAGTAGTACGCGATACTTTATATAGGTACAATACAATGCAAAACTGCGCAAAGCTAACAGCAGATTAACTCATTTTTGTACATTCATACATTTGTAGTACGAACTGACTGATGATATGCCTATTTAAATTGCATCAATGCAATAATAGAAAAAAAGTGAAGTCCTATCAACAACAATGAATCACATTAAAAATGAGAGAAGAAAAAAAGTTTTCGCTTCTCTTCACCTCTGTAATAATATCATTACGTTATAGCGTGTTCTGAGCAAAAGAATGGTTTATAATGAATTGTGCACATTAAACAAATAAGGTGCACACTAAAAATATCCTCCTACGTTTCATCCATCCGTCCGTTATAAAAATGTGCAGTTGTTGGATTGGAATTGTGAATAGCTCTGAATTACATATATATTTCTAAATGCTAAGTATATGAAATGAGAGGGGATATGTGATCGATCTTCACATTTTTGAATTGCAGGTTGGTGTACAATTATCAGCATGTTGAACATGCTGTTACATGATTACCGCAGTATCCGTTTACTGACATGTGAGGAGAAAACGTAGTCAAAATCAGGAGTAGTATCGCTATCGTTTTGATCGTGATAACTCAACTAAACTTGAACTATATACCTAGATGTACAGTAATCCAATGGATTTGCCAACTGTTAGCGTTTGTACCGCTCACGCACTTACGCATTTTTTGGACTTGAATGAACTTTCATGAGCAGTTAAATTCTTCGAATGCAATTTTAGTCAAAGAGCAATAATTTAGTTCTCTTATTGAGACAAAGCCAAGGAGGTGACCATAATTACATGGTACATACGCTATTATTAACTTAAGTAAAATCATTACCATTTATAACACAATTTTATTAACTATTTCACACGAAGCTTGTAGACTTATGGTACCTTCACTTAATGCCACCTGCAATTAACGGTATCGTGTAGTTTCAAATTAGGTGACAAAACTAATATTACATTTTTATTGTCATTTTCTTCATAATCTTGATAGCATTGTCAGCCTTACTTTCTGACTTTCCCAAGACATTAAATTCATAACCTCTGCATAGACTCCTACTCAATGAAAGCTTTCCACATTTCTAGTGAAGGCGAACATATACTGTTATGTTATTATGATGACAATAATAACTGGTTGCAAATAAACATTTTATTATGTAGAATTAGTTGTGTTTTGCCCTTCACAATTGCATCCCTTTGTACACCAATTTGTACATCCTTTGGTTTACCAGTTATTTTTATTGTTTTCATTTTTATGACATTGAGCATTAATACATCAATACATAAACCTAACCTGAGCTTGGTTTGCTACAGCAGCATATTTCTTTCTTTGTTAATAACAAATGTCAATTTTTTTGTTTATTTTCCATTCCCCAACGCAGTCGTAATATCAGTTGTCAATATCATTTGTTATTATTATTATTGGATGACAAGAAACTGTTGTTCCAAGAAAAATCGTGGCTTAACGTAGACATGTACACAAAAATAACTTCAATTATTGTACCAAATGATGGAAAACAGTAAAACTTTTTATTACGTGTATTCGCCGAGTCGAACAAAATGATGTGGTTTGGTATTATATATCCTACCTAACTAAAGCTGTACAGACAAAAGTCGAAAAGTGCATTGTGCTTGTGTGTCTATGTCTGCATTATTATATTGTTATTTTTTGTTTTCTGCATCAGATACGTATCAATCGATCAGTTTTACCTTTTCATTAACCGTTATTGCATTGCAATATTTATCAATTACCAGAGAGTGCCGCTAATATGCTGTTGCTAAAAAATGATATCTCCTATTGAAATCTGGATTTTTTATCACGAAAAAATCATATAATATGAATGGTACCGTGTTTTTCATGTTATCATGCAAACATTAAGATATTAAGTTGATTCACGTTCGTTTGTATAGAATATAGGCATTTCATTTATTACATTATTTTAGCTGACAGAAAATAAATCTGAGTACCTAAGTATAGATATTTCAGACACGTTTATAAAGCAACGTGATCTCTGGTTCGCACTGTGTTCTCTGTTGTCTGTGTTGATTTTATTATGTGAATATTCATGTAAAATATTTATTGCCAAAAAAAGAAACTAAATTGTAAATCAATATTCATACAAAATAATTTATAGTCCTTAATATTCAATCCCACAGAGTATTACTATGAGACTATGTTGCATGTGATCCCTGATCTGATGATGTTAAAGGTACAAAAATCTGCATTTGTTTAATATTCCGTCACTTGATATACCTACAGTTCATGCATTTCCAATAAAAATTTATGGGAAACTACAGGAAAACGCGTTGCAAATACATGATTTGCTGCATATTTTAACCAACAGGAAAATAACTCGAAAATACATGTAAATGTTGCTACATTTCAAATTTGCCTTGTTACATATAAAGCAGATTATTATATTGAATACAACATGATTTTTGCTACAAATTCCTCCTCCAATTTCCCCCTGATCTGTTCTGATAGTTTTTAGTACTTTTCATACAGAAATACATGCGAATTCTCAAAATAATAATGATATTGGTCATGATTATACTGCCAGTTATTTAAAAGCATGTTAGCACATTTTAATAATATAATATTGATAATGTCCTGCATAGGAAACTAAAATGCAATACACATTGTGGATGACAGCAAATAATAAAAAGTTGCCAGATCACCCAATACCTCAACCTACCATCACATCTCATCATGAACCAATGAATTGGGAATTTGATGATGATGCGTTAGGGATCGCATGTATTTTAGTGAATGATACTTATCAACTTATCTTTATGGAATATCTTTCACGAATTTGGACATAACTGCTAAAAGATGAATGATGGATACTCTTCAGTCATATATAATACAGTTATGTACTCTTATAGCAGAGCAGAGGTTATAGGTCAAGAAAAGTAAAAGGAGAAAACATTTATCAAAACAAAACATGACATGCAGATGCAATCCACAGCTTAATTACATAAAAAATTGAAAAGCTATGCATGTTAAAATTTTGAAAGACGACTGGGTGCATGGTCAAAAATATTAGCAATCTCTTAAAATTAACGGTTGCGGTTGGATGAAGTAGGAGTACTTTTTAAGGATTTTCTTATGGATGCTTTAATGATTCTGATGGTCTGTTACAGAACCAGCTAGCCTAGCTATCTTATATTTTAAAAAATTTGTGTAATTTCAAATGACCAAGCCAAGCTGCTCCCATTTTGCTGTCTACCTTGTTGATTGTCGCTTTTCACGAACACGCCTTCATTTTCATGCTGCAATACCAATATTAATCAGGGGAAAATGGTGAAATACATCGTTCATATATTCCCACAAAGTCGTTGGCAAATTTCAAACGTTATATCTCTTGTAATTTACATCCGTAAATCAAAGTTCCTAACAAGTCTGAATAATTTGTCGTAGCAGTTCATATCTACCTTCGTCGAATATTGTTTTTAACTTCTAGAATGTAAATTAAATGAGCGCCATCCTTGATCTAAAAGTGTCACGCACGTTTGTTTCAGTTTCTTTCAAAATCTTTAAAAAAATGAACTAACAACTAGTACAAAAGATATCAGATGACAACAACTTATCCCAACTTACACTCCACAAGGTCATCAAATCAACGCCACGGCTTGTCCTCCCTCTACTCCACGTTTTGATGGAATGAAAGATGTAAGATATTTCAATCAAAAGCCGGCTCCACCTCTACTTCCATTTTGGTCGTTTTGAAATAATGTAGCATAAAGCTCAAATCCTTTTATTCAAAGTCAAAGTTTCATCATCATTGTTGAACATCACTAAGGAAAAATGAAGTGATATCCGACATGACATGATTAGATGGGGATATGCCTATAAGTTACAGTCCTCCTTCCCAACATGAAAAACTATCCTGAGTCAGTTTCATGAGCCCCATATAAGGCCCCGATGAAATAATAGAACAAAGTGCAATAAAATAAGTAAATGTAAGCCATATAAACTTCAAAGTTCAAACAATCTTGCATCATGTCACTGTCACTGGCCACATCCTTTTATGCTACCAACAAAGGTGGTACCAGCTGGCAACCCGTGAAATGTATGCAAATACGAGTGCATAAATTCATAAACGAAAATCAACAATAAAAAGTGTATTTCATGCTTTGTCAGACAACACTTATGGTTAGCGCTTGCATAAATACAACTGGAAATTTTTAAACCTTTTGATCTCGAAGCGAGGTTTGCTTGTTGTGATGTACCCTTTACCTTCACTCCTTTTGACTTGATGCATGCGAATTCTTCAAATTCATAAGGTAAATGTACCCTTCTTTGGCAGCAACGCAAATAAGCTCAAAATGGAGAGGCAAAAGATCACACACCAACCTGCAAATCGAGCCAAGGATAAGAAGGGACTCTTACAAAGGCGAAAATTCAATCTTGCGCAATGCTTATTTTACTCATTAAGAAGTTCTCAAACCTTTTACGATTACGATACTAAATTAGCATGGAAAGTCAATATATAGGTAGATATATGCCATTCAAGCAAATGTCATTTTCAATTCCAAGTGCAAAAATAAACCCCTTCTAAAAAGTACACAAAATTCTGTTTTATTGACTGAAGATGTTTGTTTAAAAAGTCATAAGATGTACTTATACCTAATTGTAAACGACAGTAAGTATTAAATCCGGATAATTACCTTGTGGATTACGATAACTTGTTAAAATACCAAAATGCCGATTACAGTTCAGTTACAAGAAGCGACCACCCTTAATTCAGCATGAAAGGTTTTACATAAAAGTATTAAGCCACTTTTTCCTTACATCACTCACATCATCATCTATCTAATACCACCTACACGAGTGCAATAGCTGCATAATGTTCCCCACAATCCTTATAAGTCCAAGTCATAACAATAATAATATTCGCTAGATGAGTATTAACGAAATCCCACAGACAGGAGATCGTGCACCATTCGACCTTTCCATTTTCACTGCTCACTCACAGTGTGATATCAACCAGAGGAATATCCATTTCGTAGACACATACGTGCGTGAAATACATACACATCATCTTTTTGTGTAACCAAAATGTAGGAATAGTATGTTATAAAATGCTCATTTTTTTACTTCTGAATCATGTAAATTACCAAACTGAGAAGAGAAAGAGTAGCCACTGAATAGAGTGATATAAAAAGGTGCTAAAGTATGAGTTAACTTTATAGATTTTGGATTACCTATGCATAATGATTTGGGAGTTGAGTCTAACTTATGATAATTCTAATAAACTCCTTCGTAATATAATGACTAGACTCAGTGAGTTGCTTACACAAGCTGTGCACATGTATTCAATTCTGTAGAAGAGAAAAGTATAGGGTGTAGAAAAAACCACTGCCTTCTTAACTATAGAGCACATCATCAACTCCCACATGCAAGTATCTACAACTCAACCAAAATTCAATTCGAATTACTAATCCTGATAGTCAGTGAATCAGAAGCCGGACCAACCCACAACAACAATATTGCACGGGCTATCAGCACCATCATAAACATGCACATGCATCGCACACTTTAAAAATGCATTTTAACTATTTATTTATCTTTTCAAACATATGATTAATATGATTACAGGATGATGATGATAATATTTAATTGAGCGTTTTATTTATAACCAGATTTACTCTCAGCATCATTCATTTATCACGGTAAACATGACGTAGGGGAAGAATAAAAAATAAAGAGTTCAGCGAATCTAACGAGTTAAAAACAACATAAAATTACCATCATGTCTATTAAAATGCATTCATTTTAAATATTTCAAGGGAACTTAGTTTGTTATATAAACTTGTTATTTTCGCACATCACGTAATATTTTTTGTGTACAAAAAAAATACTCAACTGCAGTAGTTCTAATTTGAACTCACATAATAACATTTGAAGTCAATGGAGTAACAAGTAGAAATGCATGCGTGCAAATGCATTCATTCATTACATCTCTCTAGGTCATGGCGATGCAGATCGAGCTGTGGTGGTTGGTAAACACTGCATTTTGTGTGTTTGGGGCTTGTTGAGCGAGATTTGATAACTCGCTCATAACAACATTATCCTGTCATAGTCATGACTTTGTGGAATGCAGTAGACAAGACAGGAGCAGTGAGGGAGACCGCTAATAGGCTAATATACAGCAGAAAATGAGACCAAGATGCGAGTGTATCACAAAACTAATGTGGCAACCTGACAAATCGCCAGCTCGACGAGAAAAATGATTGGAAGACTTTTAGAGTGGAGATCACCAATTTTTTTGTGCTACTGTTATATTATGCTATACGGTGGCTGTAGTATATCTGCTTCTCTACGAGCCATTTATTTTTTAAAGCTTAATAAACTTCGCTGTAAGAAATACTGCTGTGTTCAGCTGTTCAGGCAGTTAATACCAGCCAGTAAACTACTTACACATACGATTTCATCTTGCTGACACTGCAATGTCAACACAAATCATAGCAAAAAAGGGATTCTGTTCTGCTGCAGTAGATGCTACTGGTTAGAAAAACGTGCATGTGCTTTACTCTCCGCTTCGCTGATGTAGGTTCATGGACGATGAACATTTTTTGTCAGATGCAGTGCATACTAATGCCAAGCCAAATGAATGAGAATGAGAGTCAAAGGAAAATATGTGTAGCAAATTTTAAAGATTCCTTTTGGCAAAAAAAAGAATAATGATTTCACGATTTATCCTATTAGAAAACTAAATGCAAGAATGACTGTAAGTGTTTGATTCAATTGGCTAAAAGCTATTTTTTAGGTTGAGATAAATAAATGGCTGTCTATTACTGCCCCACAAACACTATACTATGTGGATATTTTACTGAAGTTTTTTTTATTTCGCAAAGTTTTCGATTGTGTCGCATCTCTTATGCCTTCCATTTGATGTGGCGTTGTGGACAAAGAAAGTTAGCCACAAATTGCTTTACAATCAACACTCCCAAGCTTTTTCAAGGTATTCTAGACAAGTTGTTGTCCTAAATGGAAAGCTTGAAAAATTATGTTTTGCATTCAACGATATGTATGTAAGCATATATTTCATCGGTGGTCCATTCGTGCCTTGCCGTGACATTATGGGAACAACTATAATTGTTAGTAGGATGACGATGACAGTCATATCTTGCCCGCAAATGTGATGCTATGCAGCTATAGGAGGATTATCACAAATAATGTTTTCTCTATGTAGCAGCTTTTCCTCTGAATTTTGATTAGATAAGCAAAACGGATGATTTTTTCATTAAATTAAAGAGGTTAAGGCACTTCAATGAGTGCGTCAAGTGCATACTTTACTGGGGGGAAATCCGTGCAGCAAGTTGACAGCTACTACTTGATGCAATTTTCTTGCAAACATTTCTTTAGCTTCTGACATACAACTTTTATTGCAATTTTATTCATTTTTGACTAGTTTACAGTGTCCAGTGGTTCCTTCAATGTTCACCCAAAACGTCATCTCAATTTTGTAAAGAATGCGTTTACCGTTTGGTGTGAAGCAGTATTTAACGATGCCATTAGGAACCTGCTCGAAAGATCCTTTACAAATTGAACTTGAAGTCGTTGATAATAACAATAATTTACTGCTTACATTTCCCAATAAGTGTTGGTTTATATTGCAATAAATTTCGACTTCGACATCCCTTTGCTTCGGCATTTTTAATGTTCCTTGCATGAAAACTTGATAGGCATCATTTAACAAACAACAGCGTACTAATGCTCATCTGCATCCCATAAATTTCCTCTTTCCGTTCATTGTCATTACCACACCACGAGTCATTAGAGAAACGGATGATAGTGTTGTGGACGTGGAGTATTAGGTTAATATTTGTATTCAGAAAAACAACTTAAAGTACTTCGGATGCATTAAAAAGGAGTGATCTCGGACGCGCATCACTAGCACCTGACTATATACATGACCATCCGCTTTTGACATTTGAAGCACGATCTTGACTTTTTGACACAGGACGACGGATGGTGGACGTGAACGCGGACCATCCTAAACCCGTCAAGTCCGATCCTAAACCACTTTTCATACAATTGACCCAGTGAACCACTACCATTGTGCTGTAGTGGAAATGGGGAGATGAAAATGAGTCCTGGCATGGTATATTGTTTGATTGCTTATACTTATTTATTAAGTTACAAAAAGAGAAAGAACCCCAACCGGAGATTAGGAAGGATGAGGAAGTGTACAAAACCTTAAGACGGAAAAATAAACAATATAATTACTAATGAAATTATTACGGGTTGAAATGACTTTTTGTGGCCTTATATTGGCAATCGACATGTATACTTTTTCATATCTTCTATCAACGTAGGTTTATTAAGGTCACATTAACGAACGGATATAATAATTTTTGCGTAAATGTGAACTTTGTCAGCAAGTTTCCTGGTTGGAAAATGAAAATATGAATATGACCTTTTGCCATATTGTATCTTCTTAACCCAACTGATGAACATGTATTAAGACGTAGTTTCAACTCAAGTCCCATTCTTCATCCCCATCTCTCAACCGTCAACGTATTTAACATCCCATAAAAATGAAATATTTGAATTAGCAAGCGTATATGCTCCACTTCCCCTGAACCTCTACAATATCAACCATGAATTAACCTTGTAACCTTGCATCATATAGCATTTTTCTTTGAGTACTCATTGTATTTGAGTAATATCATCTCATGTCAAGTAACATCATTTCTCTGTCGTAATTCATAAAAGTTGCAGGGAGAAAACACATCATTCCTATAAATCTTTTGGTATCAACATAGTCATCATCATAATGCGACTTGTGTAAACACAGGTTGATGGCATTTTTTCTGCAAAATGATCAATTTTATAGGAATTATTGAGTACGTACGTATAGCGTGTATCAAGGTTCATTGATGACTGACGATGCCATAAATGTCCCCATATTTTGCAGAGTTATCATCAAAATCTAAAGTGAGTGTGTGGGAGAATGTGTGTAAAAATGTTTATGCACGTCATTTTTTTAACCAACGGCCACATTATGATAGTTATGAAGTTGTAAGAAACATTGTAATTAAGAGCATAAAACATTAAAGTTTATGTATGGTACGTTTTTTAGTCCGCTGCCACATTATACGACAAAATGTTTGAAAAAATTCATATTATAAAAATAGCCAGTATATAAGTAAAAAATATATTGCCTCGAGACGTGCCACCCTGATAAATTAGGATTACAACAACAAAACTGGATCACAGGTGAGGTGAATGAATACTTGACTTTGACTTGACGTTCGTGACAGTCTATTTTAACACATCTGATGAAGCATCACAAGTGCTTCAAGTGTAACTATAGGGCTTACTTATTACTGGTCAACACAAACACACCTGTGATGAAAAGATGATGCGTGTAATGTAAATGTAAAACAAACCACCTCTAGACAAAAGCCAAGTATTTTAGCTCGCATGCAAACAATGGAGCAGACAAAAATTACAAATTGGATATGAAGGAGCTTCCTCTTTCCGCTGGACTACTTTTACTACAATCCTATTATGACTTGAACATTTCTATGTATCGAAAAATGGCTATGAACTTACTTCCCATATTACGAGTTAAGTAATAGCATCCACACGAACATATTGTATAATCGGGTTTTGGGTGAAGAGAAGGATGGATGGCAATAGAGAGAGCAGGTGGGTTATTTTATGAAGTTCACCTGTGTTTGATCATGCGGAATATTTTATGTGTATAAAGGTGTGTTCAATATGCCGTTAGGTGTGTTGGAAAGAAGAAGACACGCACAAAAACAGAGAGCATGATTTGATGTTAGGAAAATCTATTTTGACTTATGCCCACACTTAATTTTGCGTGTTGATGTTGTTGGTTGCTGGTACCAAACGGAATTCTAAACTGTGAGTGTCAGTCAGTCATTCTGTTCCGTTTTCGTGAAAAGGTCAGTCAGGCTTCCTTTCTAGTTTTTGTGTAATACTTTGTCGCTACAGCCCTCACGTAGTAGTTGGTGAAAACATGCCAGCACATGTCAGATGCAGAAAAACTGTAAGACCTTTGGGTTTAGGGAGGCAATTCTGCATGACTAGTTTGAAGAATTAAACATGACGATTAATAGCCCTTAGACTTTCAGCTCAGCATAGATAATTACTAAAGAACGCCTCCATCTGCACGTAATTTATTAATTAATCATCATTAAAACAAACGTGCCGCAGTCTATATCGTCGCATACCAGTATCGCACCATGAGTTTCTGGCTGAATGCCTAATGTTATGGTCTCCTTTAATTTAGTTAAAAATCTAAACTTTTTTCTTTGTTCTACGTGATTCTCTGACTTGTTAAGTTTAAGCTAATTTAGATTCAGAAGACAATGAATTTGGAGTTAAAGCTGACAAGAATTTGTTCATTTTCTCACCCCCTCTAACATTACTCTTGAAGACATGAACTTACGCACAATAAATTTAGGTATTTCTTAAAACAATGGGAATGGGATGCCACATTGCCAGCAATTCAATTCATGAAGGTGCGAAGGTAACTATTAATAGTCTATATAAACTAAAGCAAATAGTTTGGGCGTATGTGCCAAAGAACCAATAGATATAATAGAATAACAAGCAGTTACTTTTTATTATTGATTCCAATAATAGTACGCTCACTCTATTTGGTCGACCTTCCTACTACATCGCATATCGTTTAGTTCATTAACTCGGTCTCGACTCTCTCCCTCTCTGTCTGTATGTGTTTGATGTTGTTTTGATGGTAGTGAAGATAACTATCGTCCTTGCCACTTTGCCAAATGCCGTTATGGTGTGTATCTGCTTTGTGATTGTGATTGCGGTGCATAAAACCCAACCATTGACACAGAGAAATAAAAGGACTTAAACAAACATCAGTTCGGTTCAAAACTATGATAATTGATTGTTTCATGATTCATGCTGGTTTTGGCTATCAGGATCGATAATTTGAAGGGCCAAACATGGAAATGAAGTGGCATAGTGGCATATCTGATTGATTGATATTTTGAGCTGCATTTGTGCATCGTGCAATTTGATGTAAGGAGAAACATATTTATTCTTAACTAAATGATATAGCAGTTCACTATAGGCATGTTTTAGAGTGTATATTAAGAAACAACAATTCATCGCCTCAAAATAACCATGAAACAAAGAAACAACATTGATCTGTTTTCCTATTGCAAAGACTTACCAAATCAAAGGTGCAAAAGCCGGCTCGTGATGGCAATGGCGAAGCCGTCGTGTTGTCTGTCGCACAAACTATCAAAAGTTTTCTTTCACTTTGCTCTCAGTAGGAGCTTAGCCAGTTGAGCACAGTTTTTCCCACAACAATTTTCAAGTTCACACGACGATGGACAAACTCATTGACCATGCTAATTTCAAAAACCACTTTACTGCATGGAATTTTAAAGCTAAAGTTTTTTTTGCTCGTAACTTTATACTGTTGATTAAATCCACATCCACCTGACGATTTTATTCTATTAGGAGATAGACATACATACAACGGCTTGTGTGAACGTTTTCACCATTTAGGTAGTTTAGACACGATGTGGAGTTTCAAATGTCATACGAAAACTGGTTAAGAAGGCTGCTCACACGAAAACCCTCCTTTGTCATGAAATGCTGGTTGCACACACATGTATGTAAATAATCATTTATGGTTATTCAGTTTTTATAGCGCTACTGCACGGTCGACGGAAATCGAAAAGTCATGCATGCATTTAGCATCATGATACTCTAATATACACACACAACAGGTTAACAACTTGTAATTAACCTTCAAGAGCAAGGTAAAAAGTAACTTTGAAATCTAATTTGAAAGTTTATTCAAACTCAACACACACTAATCCCATCGTCTTCTTCTTGAGGTGAGTGCGTGATGATGGGAAAGAAATTTATTGCTGAAGTGTTGACTTTTGCCAGAAAACTGATCAATATAATGATGAACGTTGGTCCATGAAATTATTCTAGGAGCTGCTGTGTGCAGTGAACCCTTTGCACCAAGGAAAAGGGCAAGACACAGAGAAAATGTCAATGGGAATGGTGAATGTTATCAAAATCTTGTCTCCTCTCGTAAATACCAACAAAGATTTTTTAGTAGAAATTGGCTGTCATTATTTTATACGCATTCCCTTCCTCTCCACGCATAAAGTAGTTCCATAAAGAAAGATTCTCCTTTAGCTAGTCCAGTCTAGCGTTCAGTTTCTCTGCAAGAAAAATAGATATGAAGCCGACATTAGAAAAATGGCAGTCATGGAGCATATCGTATATAATACCAGAACCAGGGTAATTTTTTCCCATTCGACGGGTCTCGAGTTGGTAATATAATATTTTTTTGAGTTGAGGTAAAAATATGAGTTTCGATCGACTTTTTGTAATATTACGCTACGCTTTACACAGGAAGATGATACTTATTGACAGCTCATTGGGTACGAGCAAGCAAACCTACTAAACCTTATCAGGTATCATTATGATTTCTGGCCAAGAAGAAGAGAGGATAAAAATGATGATAAAAACACTTTTACCATCACTAACCAGATTCGTCTTGTGAGCATTTCATTTTTCCCTACAAAACGTGTTGAGTTTTTCCCAACTTGAAAACATTCCTCAGAAAAATAACAAGTTTATGGCGGAGCTACTCTGCTAATACACCTCAATCACGACAACTTTTGTTCGATTAGCAGAATCACATCTGCATCTAATCTACACATCAAATATAAAAATTTTATACTCCTTCTCCGTGCCTACTTGCTCATCCAATCAAGTAGGAAGGAGATGCAACGGATTTTTTTATATTCTTATTTTCTCTCTAAATTCAGCTCGCTCGCTCATCAACAGGAGCAGATAGGCAGTAGCTCGGCATATTGCAGAGCAACATTGCACTGTCATCCAACATAACAATCATTCATGCAAGTCCTGAGATTTCAATAACTCGACGATCCTTTGTTCACCCGACGTTACTGGGGATGATGTTGAGGAGGATGGCAATCAATAACTAGAGTGAAGTGAATACTTTTTTTTGCCAGTAACAATTTCATTCAAGAAGTTATAATGGCTCCTCTGCCCTTATATAATTCTGAGTAATTTAAGTCTCATTTGAAGTTGATGATCAACACTTTACTTCATACATAAAACTGATTTGATTTTTATGCAAGTCCTGTTCGATATACTCTTTGACATTGAAGAAGAAGAAGATTCTTTTGTACACTTCACGCTACTCCTTTCCTTATTGCGGATTTATTCACTGCTGACTTTGCTTCTGTCCTTCAGAAAATGCAAATATTCGATGATGTCAAGTTTGTTACAAATTGGATGCAGTCATACCCAACTTTTGTATAAACGACAACATAACATGACCTCGTAAAAACTGCAACTCTTTTTGATATTGGCAATGGTATGGAATATTTTGAATTACCTTTTTTGCAACTGAGGCTTAACTTTTCGATCCTGATATGTGTATTTGTTGTTGTCATACAAGAGGGAAATATGTGCACAACAACTCACTCAAACTGGTCAAGTTCTCTTTATCATTCTGATACGAAAAGTCGCTGCACTGATATCGTATACTTATTCATGCACAGTTCCGATGATGTTTGCATACAACTTTTATGCATATCTTTAAGAACCAGAATTTTGTGAATAAAAATATGCTCAAACAGTTTTTCTTGTATCCGAGGGTCGGTCTTAGTAGAAAAACTGGATATTGAAACACAACTATTCACGTTTCGTGCATGAGAAAATATTTTGCACTTGCTGGCAATTTTTCTTTTATTTCACTCTCCGAGTTTTCCACTTGTCACTT
Source organism: Orchesella cincta (assembly GCA_001718145.1). Taxonomy (NCBI): domain Eukaryota; kingdom Metazoa; phylum Arthropoda; class Collembola; order Entomobryomorpha; family Orchesellidae; genus Orchesella; species Orchesella cincta. The sequence continues at coordinate 42,617 of LJIJ01000240.1, read as the reverse complement.
TTTCCTGTAGCTAAAAGCACAAGTCAAGCGCACATACTGAGAAACTGTTTGCAAAAAATATCTCGATATTTATTATCACATTAAGTTTCAGCTCAACACATCCGCCTTCCTAGTTTCAGGAAACAATTCTTTTGAAACCAAGAGCAAGGTTAATCTTTTGAAGACTCTAATGAGAGCAATGATAAGACAATAATCGCACAAGGAAGGCTGAGAAGAAGAAGATCACTCACTCACGTTTTCTTCATTTGTATTCATACTTATTTTTGTCAATGACCATCATCCCTGCTGCTGTTGATGGAATGTTGACAAGTGTTTGAGTTGACGACACACACTCTCCTCTCTCTGTTCTGTCTTCTTCTCCCTCTTGAAGACAACTGACTGCTGAAGTCAAAGCCAAAGCTAATAGCCGGCCAACCAGTGGTCAGCATCAGCAGTTGGAGATGTAGGTAGAATGCGTACACATTCAATTTTGACTTCTTCTTGAGCTAACACAACTAAAAATGTTTTTATGGCGATCATAATGATGAGTAAGGAATGTTCTCCTTCTCCACACTACCAAGAAGATCTCTCAACTAACTGGGGAATAAGACAAGGGAGCAAAGACGACGGGTTCTTGTGCCCACTCACAATGGTGCATACATAAAATATTTCTTTTCCCTAAATGTATTTTTTCCTCACTGTCTTCAACAGAACAAAACCATGTGGATTGTGAGCTCTTTCTTGGTTTCTCACTTGAATCACACTGTGTGCACGTTACTTAACTCGCCCGACCGACTAGTCGCTCAGTCAGTCAGACAGAATCAAGAGAGAAGCTTGCTCCTACCAAATACATTAGATAGGTATATAATATATTCATTCAAAGCAAGGGAGAGAAAAGGAGATTCCTCTTGTTCACCTTTCTTCAGTTTCTTTTCCGATAAGCCATCATATCGTGTGTAAATGCAAAGTAATGGTTGTGCCTCAATAAAAGAACTTATGCTTAATGTGATGCGGTGTGGTGTGGTAGCCCTCCATTCCACAGTTGAATGTTGATACTCCAAAAACACTTTACCTTTTCCCTTCTCTGCATAATACAACAACGTACTTACTTAGTTAGTCCTCATCTTGAACAGAAGCAGCAGGCCTTGTGGCAGCAGAAAAAAGATATGAATTTACTGCACCAAAAACCTTTTTACCTGACTTGACTTCACTCACACGGCATGGCTTGAAGTTGAAGTAAGTAAGTAAGTGTTGCTGCTGGTGTAACACTAGTGGATCTTCTTTTCTCATATGCATAATCATTTTCAAATCCACACGCACTACAACAAAGCTACAATACAGTCAGAAAGGCTAACTGACTTGACTTGACTGTGTTATAGCATCCATATGTAAATAAAAATAATACATTATTTGTAGGCAATGCTAAATGTGTGTGGATTGTATGCAAACGCAGAAACTGTTCATGAAAAAGAATGCCGCTGCATTTACGGAGCTAATAGTTGGATCACTCCTCACAGGTAAATGCTCTACCTTTATAATATGCATGCGAGACAAAGAGTGCATCAAAAGGGATATACCTAGCTACCTAGTGTCTTCCACTCAACCTTTTGCATTTGATACATCTTCTGTACGTTAGTTAGTACAGATGATTCACTAACATATTTATACTCAAGCTCATTATTGGGCATTTGTAAAAGGTTGTATATTGGAAGGTGTACGCTCCTCAAACTGACATTTGAATGATAAATATACACCATTTAAATACACACAAATCTTGTATCCGTGTGCGTATCTACTTGCTACCTTAACCTAACATTTCAAGAGTCTTCATTATTGATTCACCCAAACTTTCTGTCTCCGTATTTGCTGATCTGATATCCTGCTATACCCAGAGTGCAATGAGTCTACTACTTCAATATTATTGTTTTCTGATAAATGACTAATGTTGCTGCTGTTCAATCCAAACCCAAAATCAATCCATTGCATACAGTTTTTCGATACTCGTTCACCTTTCTGTCTTTACCCCTTTTCAACGCTTGTGCTTTCTTCATTGTTCAGTTTTATTATATCATATAAAAGCCAGTCATCACCAGTTAGTTGATGAGGATGCTGGTAGTTCCTTACTTAATGTATGCATATTGCAGTTCATCATCATCAACAACATCCTGATCTTTTTATGCTTACAGTCATACAGCAAACATAATGACCAAATAAAATAGGCATTTGTCAATTTAAAAACTGGTTGCTTAGCTTGAACCTCCTTAACTTGTCTGGTACGTACCATCCATAAACTTTGAAAAATTTCGGAGTAATGACATGTATCATAGAAGAGAAGCTGACGATTTTTTGGGTTGATTATCATCCTCTGATACGTAATCTTGCTTGTCTAAAATTGTAATGATGGTTATGTTATGATGATTATGATTATACTACACATGCCTGCTCTGAATATCAACTAGATGATAATCAAACTTCTCAGTTACTACGATGTGCACTCCTATTATTTTCCATTATTTAACTTCCCACACACGACATGCGTAAATAGTGGAATTATTAAAAGCGTACTTTTTAAAACATCATTTTACAAGCGGAAGAAGATATGCTAATACTGCTAATGTGCAGATGCTAATAGGACATATTCATAAGAGTTGTTACACTTGCTTATTATTTATGAAGAAAAAATGGATTCGTAGTAATGAATGTATGTATATGCTGATAAGCAAATTATTGCGGGTGTAATTTGTAGTCTGGTGTGTAAAACATAATATTATAATCTTGCCCATTATTCGCGATCTGAATGGTTGATATGACTAACCAGACTATATGGCACTCAGGAGGGTGAAATTAAGTACCTATTGTACCTTCTCCAAAGTTTTGAACAATATATATTGCCTCAGATCTAACAAACGAGTCGTAAGAATGATAAGTTATAAAAATAAATCAAATGGAGAGCACAATATATATAGTACCCAAGTTTAGCATCGTATATTTTCGTCAAGAATTTAGCAGTATAAGAAGGTAAACCTTATAAATGTTATGATGTTGGAGTTGACACTAATTTAAAATCTTTTCCCAGAAGAATTCATTCCCTTCACCACATTATCATTATACAACACAGAAGAGAAAAGAAAGCCATTGTCCTTCTCTTAAAACTCGCTGACACTGACGATTAACAACCAAACCAGAGTGGAAACTGCTCATTTATTATGTTTATAGTAAACAAAGTGAATATATTATTGCATGTGTTTGTTTTTATGAAGGTGGCTAATAATAATTTGATTAGAGTTTGTTTCACAATTTTATTAGCTTTCCTTTAGGATAATTAGGTAGCTGGTTGGGTCTCCATTAAAGCATAAACAATATGTCTACTTCAAGGCACTCCTCTTCTTGTTATTTTATAGGTGCGTAGTTTCTAATTTTCAAGCTAGCTCCGATTACATGAGGGTTGGACATGTTGAGGAGGAAATGCAATACAAAAATATTTTGAAATTTTAAGCAAAAAGTTTTGTCATCAAAGTTAAGTGATGCCATCTTTATCCTAGTGATTAGTGGAACGGATCCATGAAATATATAGTTCTTGAGATAAAAAGGCTTATCCGCAACATTGTTTTAAAAAGTTTTTAAAAGGTTACGAGACATTACGACGTTCTGTGTATTACTCAAGTTTTTGGGTTTCTTTCCTAAACGTTTTCCGTTTTCCCTTTCATTTGCTCTTATCACTTCCTTTGTTCTGCTATGCGAATTCCTTTTCAGGGGTACATTGACTTACTTGATAGTAGATGCTGATGCTGGTGTCTGATCCAGATTGATAAAAAAGAAGGCATAATGGATTGTTGACTTGTTGATGGAACTGACATGTTATTACTTATCATAATCTAATCAAAAAATTGCTCCCTTCCTATGAAATTATATACATTATGCAGACAGGAGACATAATATGAACCATGTTACAACAATGGAACCCTTAAATCTCCTTTCCTGAAGATGTAATTAGTTTTATGTACATTGTCTCAATTTTGCGTCTACCTACCTCCTTGTTTTTCGTTTGCCCTATTAAAATGAACTCTGGTGACTTGACTGATTTCGTTCCTCCTCCGCCTCCTTCACATTATTGCAAATTTACCTGTACCTAAAAGCGATACACTGGTTCAATGGACTTGACATGTCATGAATCATTTTTATAATTTTCAAAATTGAGAACTTTTTTATTTGAAATCCACCCCTTTTTGAATACACAAAATTTTGATCCAACATCCAACCTACCTCACAATTTATTATATAGCTAACCTATTAGCACAGACTGATTGGACAAGAAGTTCTGCAGTACATAGGGCCATTATATCATTTACGTTCTGTCAGTTTTGCATTCTTGCAGCAGCTCTGCCTTGGTTTTTAATAGCAACTCCATCTCTCTTGACGCAAATTGGCTTAGCAAAAAAAGAGTGCAGTTTTGATGGAGAGTAAAAAGGCAAGATGAAATGGAAGCAAACAAATGCATGTTATCTACAGTTTATTTTATTGGCATCGTTTGAAGTTTGGACGAACTCTATGAAGTCAATGCTTGTAAAATACACGAGTACCGGCTTCTAAAGCATTTTTAATAATGGTGGTACTGATGATACACTGTTGACTGTTATGTTTTGTTATGATAAATGATGATGTAAGTGATGTGAAGGTGATCGTTAAAATAAATTGCTACTCGTTTACAACTTTGCAAGTGCAATTGCATTCCTAGTTGAATGAATGATGAATAGGTATTGTGATGTGACTGTGGTGGGGTTGTAGTTTGCAAGACATTATGTAAAAAAACTGCAAAGCTAATGCTCTATTGCAATAATTTGAGAAAAAGTACAGATGTATAAAAATGGACTGTCATTTTTAAACTGCGTAGATTCAAACGTAGTTAGTAATCAGTTAACTATATTTTACTTTTCAAATGTATTCGTGTATTGTGAGATATAATAATAACTCAGACACAGGTGTTCTGTCCGAATGCAAATTTTGCATAAAGAAAGATAGACGTACGTAGCATTCTGAAGTACATGCCTACTGTCTATCAACTTTATTATTATATAGAGCCGTCGTCTTGCGGTACTTATTCTATCAAACACTTTGTTAGACATTTGCACGACATCACATTGTTATCATCGGCATGGTCAGGCACGACGGAGAGTGCTAAATTGACAGCAAGTACAAAGTTATCGATAAACAAAATCCAATAGTCAATATCCTTAGGTCAGATGAGGTGAGCGGATATTAATGCATCGTCACCAAATATAGATGAACTGAAAAACATCCGCATCTTTGTGTTACAATATTTACTATAATTTAACTAATTTTAGACAGATATATATGAAGCCGTTGTAAGAGAAACTACAAATTGCCTTGAGGTATCAATCTGCACCTGCACTCTCGAAACGTGTGAGATTACCTTCCAGTAAATTACGATTAGGTACGAAAAAACACACTTTCCATTCCTTTACAGGCAGTAATACCATTTGCCATGACATGGCGGATGAAAACGAGAAGATTTATCCAATTTGTACTCACATTATAAGGTGATAATATGGGATGTACTCCTCGTTTTCCAATAAGTGGGATGAAATAAAATTCAAGGTAAATCTTTTGGCAGGATTTCTGCTTTCATATGTGTGAATTATGATCCTATGTTTCAACATTGATACATTCAACCAACGTTTAGAAAGATGTAGAATGTATCACATCAGGAGGCTCAAAAAAATTTATGTAACTTCCCATTCACAACTTCAAAAGGAGGATGCGTGAAAGGAAAAATGTATCAACTATGAGCAGAGTAAGTAGGAAAAGCTTTGGTATGCAAGAAAATCCCTTTGCTGAGAAGCCATTCAAACAACTACTGGGCTTAAAACCCCTTTGAAGACTTTATTGTAGCTGATGTTCGTGCGATACCTATACAGGTAGGTAAGTAGATGTGTTCGCATTCCAGTCTCCAGAGTAAAGGATTCGTCTAACATGACATGTTATCTTTATTTAGTTTAAATTCCAAAACGACTGATGTTGCGACTTTAAGTACCACAAAGCAAAAGTGAGTAAGTAATGCATTCACATCAAGTAATTTCGTGGGTGTGTAAGCTGAAGAAGATTGTATTTGTAAGTTTAAATGCAATGCCTATGAGAGATGTATGACTGCTGCAGGGCTACCTGTCCGCAACTTATCTCAATATAGCCCGGCTTGTGATATATTATATAGAGAATGATCTCATATACTTTAAAAAGTTCGTTTTCCACTTAATTCCATCTTTTCAAAATATTACAACTGGAAGAATGGGTGTGGGTGCCATATAGCGTATAGATGGCCATATCGTGGGCAATCTAGTAATAAGACACAAGAATTGTATATACTTGAAGGTTAGTGGGCTGGCTGAGTCTTCACCTTCATAAAACATGGAAAACACGAAAAGTGGGACAAGTCTAACCTTTTTTCCATCCTGGATCCGTGATCCACAAAAAATGTTGGCACATATCTGTAACGCAGTTCATCTCGATGACCGTGACCGAAAAGTGAAAACGGTAGCCCTTGATGATTTTTAAAATAAGTCATAATAATGATGGTGTATTTACTACAAATTAATAACACTACTTTGATTTGTTAAATTGAACAGCTTGTGAATCTGATTCTACACAACTTACCTAAACACTTGACGAAGATTAATGATTTTAATTTGTGCAGCCTTTTAGCAAAGTGTTTCCATTATCTTTGCCCAAATCTTTTGTTATACAAGACCCTACGGGATATGATGATATATGAGATTGAATGAGAACCTGTTGAAACTGTTCCATGTTGTATAAATATAGTATACAACCGATTCTGAAGCATTCGCCATCCTTAAGTAATTGAATGATAAGTAATTTCTTCTTTGAAGGTGGCCTGCACCACACAGGTAGGTAATTGTCATATTGAAAAGTGTAAAACAATCATTATTGCATATTTTTAAATCACACCAAGGTGGTCCTCTCCGCTCATAAAGCGAATCCCAAAAATTCACACAACCATTAGCAAGTTTTCGTAAGAAGAGTTCCATCTGAGACAAAACCGACATCCCGTCGACAAGGTGAACTCAACTTGCGTGTTGTGAAACTTGTGAAGTGGACAGGAGGAGTCGAACTATTTTGATACTGAACAGTGTGTCAACTTATCCCATCATTACTCATTTCCCTCTCATCTTGTTACATGGTGTATGGTGATGATGAAGCAGTATGAATAAAAGGTTTTATTGCCAATTATTTGTTCACTTTTAATGCGGTATTTCACGGTGACGTCAATACTACAATGCCATTTTTGTAAAGTGTCTAAACTTGAAAACAAGAGTGTAACAAAACAATGAGCTTGTAAGCTTCTGCGCACATCAACATAAACCCATTCCTGTGCAAATAATCTTTCGAAATTGATGGTCTGCTATGATGCTGCAATATAGAGAACATATCATCAAAGCAAATAATACTTATCCATCTTTTGCAGCAGTGTCTTCTTGATCGAGACGAAACTTCTCAGAAGGAGGAGTACATACGTAAGTACAAAAGTCCATTTTATCGAAAACTAGCTAAAAGCAAACACCCCCAAATTCGTTCATTTCCAAATATGTCATCTTAGCCACATGATATGAACATGAATCATTATGATCATCATCACCAGTTAAGTACTTGTGGCATGCATGTTATGTGTACATCCGCGTTAATGGCTGGTCATTTTTAACTTCTTTGTTCACATTCAAAGTGAACAACAGACTGTGGATAGCAATTCTTATGTAGTTTTTAAATAGAAACCTTTCGCTATTGTAGCTTCATTCTCTCCAGCTCAAAGCTCAGCTAGGCCAAGCCCATAAACAATAATGCTCTGTTCTCACTTTTAACTCTTGTTTTTTGAACGTCAAACGTCCATTTAATATATATGCACGAAATCTGTGTGCCTGAAGCATCGACTCGGCATCAACGCCACGCGAGCCACAAAAACCGCAAAACGATTTAACACTTTTCATCTCGAAAGCATCCTATTTTAAACAGCTTCTGTCGCTATTTTCAATTTCATCATAGTTGATGTGATGGCTGATGGCCATTATTTATGTAGGTAGGTATCCCATAACACTGTTATATATATGCCAGAATGCATGTCACATAAACTCATCTTATACTTAACTCACCTAGATTTTAACCGAGCAAAAGTTTCATTCAATCATTTGTTCATTCATTTTCCATTCTTTTGATTTCAAGCATATATTCTCAAAACTCTATTCTTTTTCTTGGGATTCCTCTTTTATCTTCAAAAGTTCATTCTCGTTTCTTTTATACTCTTTTCAATGAACAACAAAAACATTCAACAAAAATTGAAAAACTACTGCTTCGCAAACACAAATCTTCTTGTAGCTCCTCTGCAAATGAGAGAGAGAGGAGCAAGCAAACAGGTAGTAAAGGATATATAGACACAGGAGGCAGCTCAAGTTTGAAAAGGAAAAAGAAAATATAAGTTTTATTTTTATTCCTGCCGTAAAAGGGAAAACTGCTTTACAAATACAAATTATTGTCCTTTTAGTAGATTCACAATTCCTTTGGCCTGTGCATAATTCCTTTTCATTATTTCCTCTTTGAAAAAAAGTGCTTTGGATTTGATGTGCATGCAAAGAGCGAATGTGTATGTGGTATAACCAAATTTATAATGGGAAAGGGTTTTCAGCAGCGGTAGCAGCAGCAGCTCTTCCTTATACAACTTATTACACAGATATATGCACATACACAGATTCATATGCGATTCTACAGGTGAAACATGTTGCTCCGGTCTGGTAACACACCAGGCTTTTTTCAAAAGCTTTTCTTTGATATTTCTAGAGCAAATGATGAGGGAGGATCTGATAGTTTTTGCTTTAGCTAAGCACACTTTTCACTCATCATCATCATTTTCGATCTCATCACTCAAATAGGAGGAGTAGGTGTAGAGATCTCCAACTTAAATTAAAATTGATTGCTCCTGCTTTCTGTAACAAGCTTCAATTCAAGAGCGCATGATTTTGGTTTAGTACATTGTAAAAATACCGAGCGGCCTAACTCAATCACTTTGAGTGAATGCCGCGGCTTGCCCATCATCATCATCATCTTATGAAAAGTGACCGAAGGTTATTTTATGAGATGACATTAGTTCAGATGACACTCATTGTAAATTGCAGATAATCGACTATTGAAAGTGGTGGACAAGTACTGAGTCAACTTGAAAGACAAATGTATTAAGCTGAGATGTTAACTTAATTTGGCAGATCTGTCCCGATCATAAGAGGGGACTTAAGTGAGTGCTCAAGGAGATCCAACAATCACAACCAAGGTGGATTGATTAAGGGAAAGTAAAAAAGCTCCACTCTTTAAATTCCATTATGCACGCGAATCCTTTATTTTTTGAAAGAATGAAATACTTTCGATTGTACTTGTAACTAGAGTACTTGCAGTATGTAAATAGTCTTTGGGGCTTGTTGAATCAGGCTTTGTCTTCACTTTTTTTCTTATTGTCTTGTCTCAATGATGGATGCACTATGCACACATATAATATATGCAAATGCAGGCTGTTATCCTCTCAAAACCATTTTTCTTTACATGCCGTATACTAAATGGCGCTTTGTAAGTGAGCAAGTGTCACTCAATCTTGATTACCCTGATTGTTTAATCCGATAATAAGGCAATGATACCGATAATTGACAGTATAAAAAAGCATTAAAATTTCAAACTTAAATATGATGAGTGTATGCTACCATGTGTGATTAAACTAGAGTTTTATGCAAAATTCATAATATAAATCAAAAGTGAAGGAGATACTGTATCGTGATCGGAAGGACTCATCACTCACACAGATTCATACTCAGAGAAAATCCGAACTTTCTTAATGCATTTGAAACGAACGCAATAGAAATGAAATGATTGGTGGCGACGTAGAGTACATACACATGGCTTCATAATTATTCTTTTGTCTCCTCCACCGCAGATGCGATCTGAGATATCAGTTTTTCTAGTAGACAAATGAGAAAGTTTTTCGCCAGCTGAAGTGGGCTGGATGGATCAAAATATAGAGGGGCAAAAGTGTGAAAGTGATGGATGGGGAGACATCACAACGATCATCATTGACAAAACCAGTTCACCTGTTTTCTGCTCCAAGTAGCTTTTCAAAACTCATCATGAGAATCAAAGTATCGACTATCGACATCCTTAAAATGATCCAAATCATCTTATGCACCCATTAGTAAGGTTGCCCCTTGTTTTGGTCTTTTAACCCGACTTACTTTCTTTTGTTTCATGGTCGTTTTCATAAAGAGCCAAAAGTGTGAATCAACCTTTGGAAGATTTAAAACCGGTTGTTGTTCTTACATGCGTAAGCCAGGTGTAACGAATTTTGACAAAGGACCCACATCAAAGATTTGTGTATCTATTATCATCGATTACGGATCATGGAAAACAAAGACATTTGAAATAGAGTGGAGCCCTGCAAAAGGGAATTCAACAAAAGATTGATGCTCAAGCAGATCAACTGATCCGATTGTGACGGATGCATCTCAACATTTACCCAAGATCCCCGTCAACCAGCACACTATATAGTACCACCGGCATTGTTCCCGTTGGTTTGGGTCTTCTTGATCAAAGCAAACCGAATAAAATTTGCCTCAAAGGACAAGTTACTTTGAAACGAGCACATAACAAATGGTGTTCTGAGTTGGAGTTGCCACATCCAATTCAACCCAGTGAGTAATAATATGCGATGATGAATGAAAAGTTGAAGAAATTGCATAATGAAGTCGTGATCATTTTGACATCCATGCACACATCACTGAACACCTCAAACGGCCGCCGTCACATTGAAAAGGTGCGGAAGACAAAACATTTTCCAAGAAATTATGGGGCACCAGAGAAGAATTGCAGAATCAAGAATATTAACTACAGTAGCAACATCAAATCAAAATCAACCTACAAACGGGACAAGGCAATAATCCATAAGAAATCAAAGTAACTGGACATCTACCGGCATTTGTAATTATATAAATAAATGTAAATCATGCTCAAGCTTTTTATGGTAGTTAGCAGCAGCATGTCTTCTTGTACTTTGGACATGTTTCTCCTTTCATCATTTTTGAAGCTCATCTTCACTTCATGTGGTGCCACACAGGGGTAGGTAGCATGGCGTCACGTCATCCAAATTAAGTTATCATTACATCACACTCCTTACAATGCGTAAATGTGGATAATCACTTGCAGGAAAAATTGTGATGAGTTGCCATTTTGCGTAGTGCTAACTAACCTACACAATGTTAAACATAACAACAGCATGACAGGCAGAATAGAAGTCACAAAAGAACAGATGGATTCTTCGGGAATATCTGCCTAAGTTCACCCCAACACGAAAACCCCAATGGCTGATTTATTATGACCAAATTTTCATCATACATATTTTGAAGGAAATTAGTTTTCGTGGATTGGAATTGGAACCGCTAATCAGTTGAAATTGAGTAGACGTGACGTACACATGCTAGAATTAATGTTTCACGTAGTGTTCTTGGAAAATTTATAGTGATTTCGCACTACTAGCACATTTTTTAAATCATAAAAATAATTAAAGAATTTGCTGTTATTGTACCAGAAGCCGTAGCTGTACTAAAATTAGCAGTTTCATGTCACAGAACAAAAGAGATTCCAATGACCAAAATTTTATTTATATTTTTCTCAGTTCATCATTATCGCATTACAAATGGTCATGCAATAGGATACAAAGTCTGTATTACAGACTACAGACACAATGAATTTCCCATATAAAGTTAAGAAAAATATAAAGGCTCATGATCATGATCCACATGACCTAATATGCACTAAATGCAACAATGGACATTTGTAAAATTTAAACATTCAATCTCTTCATTGCAAACCCTTGGGTTACACAACAGAACCATTTTTGAATCTCCTTTTATCACAGTGCCTCCATTACAAGTTACTTACCTACATAAACATATTTATAATTACGTAAATGCTTCATCCATTCAAAAAATCATGACGTTTGACCCTCATCATTAGTCACTCTATTCTACCATTTAAGCTCATTTTAACTATTTACATTCGCTAAACTGTTGTGTTGCATGCTGTCCTCCAGTTTTGAATTGGGATTGCAACTTTTACTTTCTCAGCTGCCATTTTTTCATTTGACGAAAGGACCACCAGTCCACTAATCACTACTTATGAAAGAAATTTAAATCACATTCGAAAAATACATAACCTTCTCCTTCATTCAGCATCAGCAGATACGATATACAACAATGATTAATCATATTATGAAAGGAAAATTGTTCAACCTCCCAATCTACTTTTAAGTACGGTTCAAGCATTCATCAATTCAAAACTTTGACATCGCTTGGTTTCATGCAGAAAATCCTCTTCAGAATTGAATTACGCAATAAAATATGCAACGTAATCACTCATGCCTCCGCGTGTCACAGAAATTATTATTATGTGTGTTTGTAATCGGGTATGACTTACGACTTATGATAATTGTATGACTAGCAAAAACGAGTGTGTTTATTTTTTTTGCAGGATTTCCACATTCAATAGCGTAATGAATGAATATAATATGCAAAGAGTTGCAACGCAATCAGTGGGAAAGTGAGAAACTAGTGATTTGTCAATTAAGATGCGGTTTTAATATTTTTAATGAAGACAAAACTGGCTTGAACTATAGTTTCTCAGACACCTGCTGAGGTGAGTGTGTAGGCATTTATGATAGCAGGGTTTATGATTTGTATAAATAATGCAACTCATTCATTCATGACGACTTCATAGCTTAAAATGCTGGAATTTGAACTATAAGTAAGAGCCTTTGACAATTACCTTTTACATTTTATTATTCAGCAATAATTATTGTTATTTTGTATTATTCCACCTGCAACTGCAATAGTAATGACTGATAAAAGATGCTTATCGAAAGATGAACGGGAATGTTTTTGTACATTGCTCATATAAAGAGTACTAATGAACGACTTTGTCGCAACAAGCTGACCGAAGCTGACCAATTCAACAATGTTAAGCTTATTAAAATTTTAGACAACTGCTGCATTTGATATTTATATAAATACATAAAACACTATCACTGAGAATTACTACATGTATGTAAAGACGTTCAGCTAATAATATGCGTTTGTTTGATAACTGCAGAGTTAATAGCTTCGAATATGAATAATTAAAATAATATTTAAACAAGTCTAACAAAATCCTCCGCTTCTTTAAAACTTTCAGAAGAAAGTCTTGTTGTTTTAATAGATCATCAATAAAAGTACGCATAATCCTTCATAACTGAACGTTACTTTTATTTTGTACTTGCAGAGTCAGAATGTTTCTAGACATCATTTTTAACATGCCAGGCTAATTAGTTTTGATTTTAGAATCCATCGGGACATCAAACGGATATATTGTAGGAAACTGTAAGTTGTACCAGCAACTACTAAAATTTCAACGACTTCCCTCATGTAATCTTAAACTATTTTGCACACTGCAACAGTGGTAGCAGCGAGTTCAGTTTAGATTAGACCACACCACCACCAATCAAGTAATAAATCTATTAATATGGTGTAATAAACCTCACATCAAAGCACTTAAACAATAGTCTAGTGTGAACGTGCAAGTAAAAGTTGCACAAGAATAATTAATCTCCGTATATATGCACTTCATTTTGCATATTATTTCATATGCATTTCATACAAAACACCTTACGTTGTTACTCTCGTCTTAAACAATAGTTATTACTGAATAATGTAGGTAGTTAATAATTTGTATCACTGCATAAAACAAAACCACAACACCTGAAAGGTTGGCTGCAATCAACGAGCATTAATTCGATCATTGTTGTACTTTTCTATATTATTCTTAATTTATTCAAGCAGCAACATTTATGCATATCACGAGACCAAAAATAACTTTTAATTTCTGCAAGTCTGCTGACACTGAAGTATAAGGTTCTCCTTTCTGTCTGTCTGTCTTTGTAAAGATTTTGATTAGGCGCAATAAAAGGAAAGTAGTCATTTCATAATTTAAATAAAGGAGTCAATCTGTACTACGATGGTGTGGGGAGCTTTCCAAATTTTTACTTTTAAAAATCTATTTCTACAGTGAATGAATGCTGTAATTTTCAATTTTATTATAAAAATGCATCAATTGCTCCGCTAGACAGTTTACGCATCATCTTGCAAATTAAATGATATGATTTTTATTCCATTTTTATGATTTAATAATATAACGCAATGTTGGATATAAGGTGAACATGTGTATACTCAGCCTCACACAACATTTAGGCTACGGTCTCTAGTTCTTTAGCTTTATTATTACCTATACCGGAACGCAACGAATGTGAGTACAATTTTATTGCGATGAGAGTTATTAATTGCTATATTATGACCAGGCAAATTTCATTAGCTATCAAGCAAAACTTACTCCTACAAATTATTTGACAAGGAAAAAATAAGGTTATTAAAAATATACGTTTCATTTCATCTTCCTAATAATGCAAGCAATGGATCGGGATAGGATAAATAAAAAAGAAATTATTTTTTATGCGTAACACTATTTAAGAGTCAGTAGGTATGTATTAAGATAGTAGCATTTATGTATAGTATGAATCTGGGAAGTACTCATTAATACATTTGACGTCCTATAATTTTGTGAGATAAAGCAACTTCCGGGTGGAATTCTAGAAGTCCATGTGTCATTTTTCTTTCATTAAGCGTATTTCAACTTTAAACATGTGAGAAACGGATATAACGTCATAAAACTAGACTATTTAGCAAATTAATTATAAAAAAACTATTAGGGGAATCCGTATCGTGTATGATGATAATGATATGCAGAAGCAGTACAATTTTGTGATTATTCATAATTTGAGGTAAGCTGAATGAATGAATGCTTAGGTAGACACAATATAACAAAGACAGGGATGGTATGGTGCAACGGTTGCGAATGGATTTAGTTGCAGTGCATTTTCAACTCAATGAAATTCATCTTCTTCTGATTCTACGGGATGAGACAAAGTGGCACCTCCACCTGAACTGCAAGATTGCTGTGTACAGGGACGTGCGTGCGCTCAAAATTATGCTAAAAAGCACTGTTGTTAGTGATGAGATAAAGCTACAGTAAATTACTTACTTCCCGACGCGTACATCACTTTATACACGGTTAAATTAATTAGTAGCACAAAGTACCGTAAATAAATCATGTACGCATGATTAAGCAACAAAGGCCTCGTGAATATTGCTTACACTAAGCATGAAGGAGACAAAATCTTCCTGACAGGTGCATATCGTACATTATACTATCAACTGTTTCATAACAAATGTTATGATATGTAGTAGGCAAGAAATAACATCGATGTATAGAGCCGTGTAAAGCTACCAAAATTAATGCTACTGGAGCTATAAAATCAGATATCTATGACTCATTAAAGATTACTGAATATGTTTAAAACGACTAATTTGTTAATGCAAAAATGATGTCATAAGTGATTTGATTTCTGCAATAGTTACACAAGCGGAAGACTCATTTTGTACCCTGCTTCCGTACCATGTCACTTGTCAACACCGCCAATCTTCCTTTCTTCGTTATCAAACCGTCTTGTCACTTGTTGAGCTCAACAAAGTGCACCCTTTTACTTTAAACTTTTTGTATGATTTTTATCCGGTCTGGTTGTTACTGAAGTGACGGTATTATCATTTGGGTGGGAGCTAGATAACTGTCAAGCTGCCTTACCGATATCTTGTGCACGGCGCATGCGACAAAGTCTTTTTTACTACAGCACTCCTGACCGTATAGAACGATACGGATAACCCAGTGATACAATTTGCATGTCATGTCAGGCGATGGAAAAAACTCGGCGACTTTACAAGGTATGCTATAGAATAATCCATAGGCACTACTACTGGTACATTGCTGATGATAGCGATAAAATTCTTGACTAAATAATACATGCAACACATGGCATAATAATAATAGATACTTTGCCATTTAAATTCCGTTAAGGCTTGGATTACATTTTATCATCAGTCGCATCGCATACCAGAATATGATGTAAAGACAAAGAGAAACAAAACTGTTGCTTAAACATTCTTTAGTTCTTTGAGACTTCTATTAAAAGCTACTTGTTCTGCGGTTAATATCAGCCTTAGTGATGCGATATATAGTCTAAGTCGAGTTTGTTGATATGAGAAAACTATTAAATATAACAGTAGGTATATAGGTACATAGGCCATCCTATTGACAGGTGAGTAGTAAATTATATATTTTACGAAAACATCAAAATTGGCTGCATTCAGCATTGCATGCATAAATTATTGTTATTCTTGTTATCACAACTAAACATCAAAGACTTGGTTTTTTCCCACAGAGAAGAACTCAGTAAATGATCTAGTTGTAAAACAGCAAAATGGCACATAAAAGCTCATCATGTGATGAGACTCATCATTAATGTTTATTATCATCATCATACCGCTGTAATAATGACGCATGTGTTATGCGGTTAATTCATACAAAATGTAGCTTCAAAGTGTCAGAGGGATAGCTATTATAGTTGTTTTTAAAAAGATTTTTTTGAGCCGTCTATTGACTAAACTGATTGTGAGTATGAAACGTTTTTTTGTGCTAAGCTCATTTTTGTAATCTTTGGGAGTCCGACCAACAAAGCAGCCAAAATGTTTATCTCACGGTTTGCAGGCTTGTAGACAAAAACTATAGTTGCGTTGGGGCTAAAAGTATATTGTAGCTGAGTTAATGATGACATTTAGTTAAGTGCATTATCACTTCGGGTTGCGGCAATCTAGCAGTGTTGGCGTTTATTATGAATTAATGCCGAAACTTGTTTAGTTGCTCGTTCCCATCCGCTTCAAAAAGTTTGAAAAGGCTAGGATAACATATCGGAATGGGAGTAGTAGGCAAATGTGTTTTTTGTGGAGGATCAGGTTTCAATTTTTTGCATCTTTGTCCCTGATGTGGCCTTTAGGGTGGAAATAAGTGGCATGAATTACTGGCCTGCTTTGATCTTGATTTGAAAAGATACATGTGTTTGAAACATTCAATACGCAATTAATATCTCTCGCTGATTATGATTGGGAGTCTTAAGCTTATATTTTCTTCTGAAGTGTTTAAACGAAGGAGTCAAAAATTCAAATTTTATTGCATATGATTTATGATGAAGTATTGACTTGGCATCGATGTCATTTCACTGGTTTTAGTCGGAAGTTGGGAACATTAGCCTTGTTACGTGCATTGCTGCAGGGAATGGATTGAACTCATCATCAGGTTTAACTCTGGTAGTGAATTGTAGACTTAAGTAAACTGTGAAGATTTTTATCGTTGTAATTTGTTACTCATATAAAATTATCAAGCTGATAATTAAAAACTAGTTGCTGTACATACGCTGTAACTCATCTGAAAGCACTTTGATATTCTGGGGCAACGTGATAAATGACTTTTTAAGACCTTTTTGCAAGACTTATCAAAAATCATTGTTTTCGGAGACACGTCAAAATAGCACCCTCGGCTATTCTTCAAATTCTCTGCAAATAAACTTGAAATTGTATCTATTTTACCTTCACTTCAACACGCAGTGACATCGCAAATATCCAACGACATTGCTGGTCCTTTTCATGCAATAGAAACTTGTGCAGAATATTATGGATCTTTAGATGCAGCAAGTAACTAAATTTACGAAGTAGCGTATGTATATAATTGTTATATGTAAAACAATCTTTCAAGCAATTTCAATGCAAGGAAGACATTGAGTAAACTACTGGAACAGGGATGGGGAAAGCCATTATTATTTCACACGTTGCGTGCAAGCTGAAATTTGCAAAATCATCATTTTTTTACAATCTTTCTTTTCGTTTAAAGCTTGATGATATGTATGTTTATGCTTGTAATTATCATTCTTCAGATACGAAATATGAACAATATTGAGTAGCATGCAGTGCTAAAATTAATCATTTCTTCATCATTACACTTGACAGATCATTCGTTTTTAGATGTCCTGAAGCGTTCAAAAGGGAATATTTCTCTCTCCTCGTACCTCGTATTATCATGATTTGAACAAAAACCAGGATTGCAAACGCTTTACTTACGATATTTCATGCATAATAAGCTCAAATCAAATGAAGGATCGTGATTATTCATGTATGGATGTATCAATTACGAATTTTTCATTATTTTCAAAAGGCTAATTTTTTAATCGGGTAGAAAACGACGATTTATCACTAACAAAATTGTTCTTCTGGAGTCAGCAGCACTCATCAACCTATTCCATATTACATGCAGACGATGCGTGCGTGGTTTCAGTAATTTTATTGTTGTCATTGAATTCACCTTCTTAACTAAGGAGAGCTGTTTTCCATCTTATTTTTATGACTTGATACCTAGATGATGTATTGAGAAATGAAAAATGAACCGTAGTATGGTGAGGAGAAATAAAATCCAGTTATATCATCTATCCATGCTAATAGCCACTGATTTCGTTAACTTGTCATTGTTGCTTTCTGTTGTGCACTTTTAATTTTAATACATTTCAATTTTAATCGCTTTGATCCATCACATAAACTATGACCACTTTCAGATTTTGGTACGGACTTTGCGAGTCCCGGATGCAAAAGCCTCAACTTGATCCAGTACTTCATATGCCCTTTGCAGGTAAACTTGTCGAGGATTCTTCAAAACTGTTAATGGAGGAATTTCGAATACTGTCAGTGGATTAGCGGATTTAGTCAGGGAATGCCGATTGGGATCATCAAAGAGAATTGTTGTTTGTGGCAAATCATCAAACCAAAGCCCTTCCTGAAGTTGGCCAGTTGTTAAATGGTAGAATCTTCCTAAGCCACACTTGGTGTCTTTCTTAAACGTTCCTTCGTAATAGTTTCCTTTTGTGTTGACTAAGCGTCCAATTCCATGCCGTTGGTCTTTGTACCACTCACCTAAATTAACGAAACCTTATTCAATCACACGTAATTCAACACGAGGAAATGAATTGTTCCCAAGCTTTTCCTTGTATTACCTGTATAAATTGCTCCATCGTGATAATACATGATGCCTAGGATTGCGAAAGAAATTATACGAAATTATGATGCATGAAAGCTGGAAGTAGTCTAGGTGGATTGGATTATGAATATTTAAAAACACAGCTAGATAACTGATGAAAAAAACTAGATATATGAAAAAGATAACTGACCGATTCCATGTCTCATTCCGTTTCTAAAATCCCCCTTGTATAATCCACCATCAGGAAAGCTTTTCATGCCGGATCCGGACATTGTATCATTTTTCCATGATCCGCTATAGATCCGCAATGTCTTTTTAGTGGCATCACAATCAAAACTTAGGAAGCCATGACCGTGTCGTCTATCATTCTCCCAGTCCCTAAGAATAAAAGTTTCGGGGTTTTCCGAATCGAAAAATATACGAATTTGTACAAGATATGCTAGTTTTTTAACTAACCCTTCATAAAATGTTCGGAAGCCGTTCGTATCCTCATATGATTGAAACCCTTTGCCACTTTTAACATTCTTGTGGTACCAGCCGGTATACTTTTGTTTGTTGGAACTACCAAAAACAGCTCCTCTGTAACCCTCTCTGTTGGTTCTTTGGTTCCATTTTTTCCATTGCTTAGGGGGTTCTTTTTGTGGTTTTAAAAACGGCATGATTAATTGATACAAGAATCGAGGTGAATGAAGTTCAATCAAATCTGGACCACCAATAAGCAAAAATAGGATTGTGAAGTATGAAGTAATATAGTCGCACAGAGGTAAAAATTAACAATTATATTAATAAAATACTAGACACTTTAATTAATTACTTAAGGGCTAAAATACATAAACTTGCACTGAAAAAAAAATTAGTACCTTAAAAAGTATTCTATTCTATTCCACCTGAAATTAAAATAGATTCTACACGTCGAAAGAATGAAGAGCGAGTATCTCACAGTAACAAACATGAGATCTATCTAGATTATCAGTGGTTAAGTGTGGTACTGTACTCAGTACTGGAACTAATTTTCATTACAGAGAAAATATTTTTAACCAAATTATACATACATACAAAACTTTATGACATTTCAGACACGAACTTTAAACATACAACTGGTGACTAGTTTCAGGTTTGAAATTGAATTGAATGGAGTTAATAACTTACAATAGTCATTTTACCTATTACAATGATTAACTATTAAAAACTTCTAAAGACGCATTTGTAGAAACTTTACTTCTTGAAAACTACAAATCGCCTATATATTATTAATTATTGCAAAACCTTAATTTTAACCGTGGCGTACTTTACATGATATACAAAGATAAAAAGTCGTTATTAGTATCTTACACAGCGATTTTATTTATGAATGTCTCGAAATTATTATATACGTTATGCTACGTTGAATCATTTGATAACGTGGACGTTTCCGAGTCAAAAAGTGGTGCTGTTTGTTCTCCTTTTGCATAACCGTTGGTTTTTGGTGATTGGTTTTCATTTTCCCGTCGCCACCGAGCTTTGCAATCCACTACCAATTTATTGAAGTCTTGAGATTCGTTTGCCACCTTCAATACTTCATAAGCTTCTTTGAAAGTTGGAAAAATACTAAGGGCTAGAAATTCAAAGAGTAACATTACAAGTTAGAACATTTTAAGTAGTAAACCAAAATAAACGAAATATGCTGAAAATAGATACTCTTCCTTTTGTAATAATATTATTTCACTCACCTTCGAAGCTGAGTATGGAAGTTTCTCCATCTTCCTTTACCTCACTGTGCTGCTGCAACCTAATTTTAAACTTCTTTTCTGGAGAGTCCGGAAGAACATGTGTAATAATAAGGATAACTTCCGAATCCCCAATCGTAGGGCCATCCTCACTATTATCCATTTGAGGAGCGAAAAATTTAATCCCGTGGGTTGTCTCCCATTCCTCGATTTTTGCTCGTTGTTTGGATGCATCTAAAGACCACTGATTAGCCTTTTCTAAATAGACATGAAAGAAAGTTAATTAATAATCAGTAGAATAACTGAAGTGGCGATTTTACTAAATGCTATGTATTTTAGTAACTTACTTAGTTTTTGTTGAAGTTCAACATTATTTTCCTTAACTTCCTTCAATGTTTTATTAGTTTCATTTAGAGCACGTTTAGCCTTCTTCAATTCTTTTTCTGATTCAGTTATTTTTTTCGTCCCTTTCTTTTCAATGCTTGCATATTTTAACTTCGCCTCCTCTATTTCTCTCTGCCGGTCAGCTATCCTCTCTGTAATTAATACAACAAATCCAACATTTAAAGCTAGACTTCTAATTCAATTAATCAACCAGATCGTCAAAATGCACTACAACTTTGTTATTATTTCTACTTTCTGCAAACACTCACGTTTGATTGCAGCTTCCTCTTCGTCCTCACGCCTCCGTTCCTCTACCTTTCTCCATCCTTCCGCTACCCCCTCATTAACCATCTGAATAAACTCATTACCATACTGGCTATTAAATCGTTGTACAATCGGCAAACCCATCAGCTCGGGGGTATACTTTGGGTAAAGATCTCTTGTCTCCTCCTCACACAACTGTTCTTGAGCCTCCACGAAAAATTCGGAATTGGAGTCATCCAACTCAAAATCTGGAGGCAGCTCTGAGTCAGCAGCATTGTGACCTCGATGTAATGTCATGTTCGCATTCCAAGGGAGCTCCTGTTGTTGTGCAATGTCCCTCACAACGACGAGATTGGCATTCACATCATTATTATTGTCCATGTCACAATCACCGTCTCCAATATCCATTCCAGACATCGAGGACTGGTTCAACAATTCAGGTATTTGCTGCTCATCAAGCATTTCATGAGCAAATACATCCGATGCCATGATGGCCACTGGTGACACTAACACGATAATTGTTCTTTATGTCGCCGGAGGAGACTTCAGATGCTCACCTCCCCTGCTGATTGATGTCAACACACACTGACAATAAAATTGACAAAATATCAACACTTATCTTTAGTTTTGTAGATTGTTTTGGTAAACACAAAGTATGTTCAGCTGTGTATAAGTTCCACGACCATAACAAAACAATACACATCAGCCAAGTTGAAAATAACTGTAAAAACACTTTGAAGGACCTCAAATTATTACGTTTTTAATTTTTAAATGAGTATGAATAATTCGCATAAATTCGCACAATTTCCTGGCACATATTTTTAATCCATCCAAAATATTTGGAATGAGAAAAAACAAAACACAATCACCAATGCATTTTTTCCATTGCAAAGTTTTTATGTTAGACGTTAGCCTGTTGCAGTGGTTTACAAGTTCAGCTGGCGCGACGGGTAAAACGCGGGTTGTGAGCTAACTCAAGAATAACATAGACAAGTCTCAAGTTTCCCCGCATTAGCTACTACTGCAGGTTGTTCTACGTTCAGGCTGAGTTTCTTTGTTCATGCGAGTTTATTGTTTGTCCTCGCCTCGATGCAATGCACCTGCTGCTCCAGTTTTCTTCAAAGAAGACGCTTTCATTTTTCTTTCTTTGTTTTTCCATTTCCGTTTTGTATATGTGAGTAGACGAGAGGATTTGCGTGGACTAAGCCTGAATACATAATATTATGAAAAGGATTGTTTTATAATCATGAGTCGATATGAATGTGTTGCTTATTTTGCTATCCTTATCAAAAGCTCAAAAAGGTGATACAAAACCGTTATCCAGTGTATTTCAAATGTTTTTTTTGTGTTTATAAGATTATGTTCGTATGTATACTGTATTCTATAATACAATGCAAATTGCAAAGCACTACTAACAGGAAATTCAGACGAACAAATTTGAACCGAAAGCAAAGGGAATGTTGAGTGTGTAGAGTATGTAATGTGACTGGAACACAATACCTGAAATGATAATGACATTTTACGAAATAGTTAAGTTCTCAACAAGAGAAAAAATATCAGACATTTTAAGTATTAATTAGTTTAGCGATTGAGCTATTACGTGTTACATGAAGTGGAAGTTCCACATTCCACTTAACCATACGTGTATCTTAAATCATACTTATCACTCATAATGTATCTCAATCAATGTTAATCCTAGTGAAATTAATTGAATCAGAGTCAGTCAACGTGATTATCATTAAGTTGATATAGTCTAAAGTTAAAGTACTGCGATGTAATGTCAAGTTTAATGTATTCTCACATCTTAAAAAAGCCAATATCATAATACCCCAAGTCAGAGACATCGTAATACCTTTTGTTTGTAGACAACTAGGGGAAAGTGATAATTCCTATACCGAGTATTTTAGGCATGCAAGAATTTATTAGCTTTTATGATTGGAACAAGTAAATGGTAGCAAATGAGGAAAGCCGGCACAATAAAATACTTTCTATCCAACATTTACACAAAAAGTACATAAAATGGCGTTCCCAACCTACAGCCTAGGTTTTAACATTAAAATCGAAAAATTGTAAGTCTAGAGTGTCCAGTGAATCCATACAGTTACAGTAACGAAAGTGGGCATACCGTAAAGGTAAAGCATTAGCTCGGCGCTTTTGCACACTCTTAATTTCCCACAGACTTACAAACTTACTTGAAAGAGTTATGGTATATATGCATGAAGAAATATGAAAATCAAATTATATTGAGTTGTTTTATATACAGAGCTGGTAGGTTGACGCTTGCTACCGCTACGGTATATAACACACAGGAAGATGCCAGAGTGCAGTGGATCAATACTACATTACATGACGGGGCAGGTCAACGTCCTCTTCTCCTCTTATAGTTCTCTTCAGCAGAGAAAAATGTTATTCGCCAAGCTCGGCTTTAATACGTAGCTTGAGCTCGGAGCACGCTGTTTGTTTACTCATCCTCATTTCCTTTTCATCCCTTCCATCCCAATTCCAAAATACAAAACCTACCAACAATCAAGAAGTTTTAGCAAAACATTTGACGAAACCAAAACTTTTAACCATTCATTCCAGCTCTGTTTATTGAGCTTGTATATTATATTTCGCTATGTAATGTACGATGAAAACTCGCAGCAAAAGAAGAAAGTACCTTTCTCTTTTCCGAGTTCTGTATATGCATTTGATAACACTGCGGAAATGGTTTTCACGATGAAATTCTGGACAACAAAACATGAGGATGATGTAAATCAACATCATTTTTGAAGTCCATTTCCATAAACAATTCCAAACACCTATTCACACTTTACCTTCTGCTGCTGTAATATGTATGTCGTACAAACTTGTATCAAATACGTACCTCAACATCAAAAACGACTTGGCCCATAACTATATTCGTAGTAAGCAGGGATAACTTACAGATCATCTAAACTTTTTTTTATTCATTTGAGCTCTGTTGAGGCGCAATAGTGTATGTGCGTCGCATCTCGCTGCCGTTACATTGAGGCGCAGTTCAGCTCTCAACTACATTAAGTTACATTAGATTTCTACATGTAGAAAAACGGATATGTGCCTAAATATTTTATAGCTATGAATCCTTTTAGCCATAATACCAGTTTTACAAATGCAAGCCTTCGGTTTTGATGTACACCAAAGCACATTTCGGTTTATGTATAATGTGCATATTGAAGATTGTATATATTTACATGTGTTTTCAATGATGTATGCTGTTAAAAAGGTGTTAGTTGCGTTTGCACGTAAACATAATAAGATGATTTTATCGCATGTCACATGTCATGCAAGATTTCATTGCAAACGACTGGAGACAAATATTGTATCCTGTAACCCCAATCGTGAACTCATCGCAGCATCCAAAGCCGTATCGATTAAGTATGGATAGGTTGCTCATACGCATATTGAAAGTTTCCTTGAATTTCATATAGTATAAGTTTGTGTCTAGCCATCTCCACAACGTACTTACACTTGCACTACATAGAGGCACCCCTTGTTACCAGTATACGCTGCAACAGCTTAGAGCATTTCCCGTACAGAAATGCAATTCAATTCAACATTGAGTTGCAAAACGTACTTTCTCTCCAACCTATGGAAGTGATGTAATAAGTAATAACTTATTAAGATAACCCATTACGAATATTTCGTTGGAAAACGTTTTCTTATCGTGTAAAAATTTCTTCCAGCAGATCCAGACTTCCATGAAATAAACGAAAATTACTGGATCCTATTTATTTACTATGAATATGCGCATACTTTTTCCGGAATGTATATTTACTTGTGGTTCATGTATATTGCTTTTTATGTGACGAAAACAATTATTCATACCATTATTAATGCATCTGGATCATATTCGCTATCGACGACGATACATTTCTTTGTCTTGTATTTACCTTCCAAATAAATTTGGTATATGTAAGTATGATAAACGCAAACAAAATTGAAGCACCTATGTAGGCACTCCTTTCTTAGAATTTTTTACATGCATTTCTGGAAAATCCTGATTGCTGGATTGCATTTTGTTCTCCTCTATTATTATTACAACTCAAACTCAATATTCAAAGGATAGTAACTGCATTCATTTATGTTGTTAGTAGATATTCCAGGAACCAAGCTTGAACAATGGACCATGCCAGGTAAGTAGTTGCATGCGACAAAATTAAGTTACAACAAGAAAGGAACAACGTCATCAAGTCCTCTATCCATATACACACCGTGGAATTGAGTGAAGCGTCATCCATATGCCCAGCATTGCCAAGATTGCGTGACACGAGCGGGAGGAGGTACATAAGAAATACACGAAACCTAACGAGCTGGTCCGTTCGGCTTCTGTCCATTATATTACTTATCCACATAAACTGCTAGCTGGCTCCTTCACGTGATATGTATGTATAGCAGGTTTACAAACACATTAGGAATGATGTAAATTTTATATGTATCAAGTCGTAGCAATGTATAAAACACATCCACATTTCTTTTACTGTGCAAGCCATGCTAATATATAACGTAAGCATACCTGCAAGTTAGCGTACGAAAGAAAGTTTCATGTCTGGCTTAATTGCCCTGATGAAGCTAATGGCATGCTATAACTCGATCAATGACTGTAAATGTACTCTCCAAACCTCCAAATGAATTTCGAACGATTCCTAAGGATTGATTATCTGCAATTATCAACTTATCTCATCCTCTTTATCTTTAGCAATAGGTTTAAAACACTCATATAAATATTCATAGCCGATCCATACAGGCTCAGGTATGGAATACAAAAAAGGGACAATTGGACAAACAAATGATCTTGTGAAGCAAGTATCTTTTGCTCCAATTGTATATATATGTGTACCTATATAAATGAAAAGGCTCGCAAGAAACGCTTGCTCGGTTGCATGCAGCTGCTCCTCTTCTTACTTCTGTTGTATTGACTCAAGTCTGTGTTCCGATCACTTTGCAAGTGTATGGTTGCAAGAGCTATATTATAGTTTTTTTGTTGAGTTGCTGCTGAACTCATATCATATCCTGCAATTCTAATGTTGCAATGCATGCATGCATTCATACCCCTTCATACACATCTTCCCCCTCATAGTGCTAATAGGTTTTTTGCTTGAACTCTTGACTGAATCTGCCTGCCGTAGCCGTTCGTGTAAGCAAGCCAAGCCATGCTATATATTCCATATCCTCTCTGAAACATCCTGACCGTACCGTTTAGGAATTTTTGGTTGTTGGTTTGGTTTCGTTGGCTTGGGTTTGGGTGGGTAGTCGATACAAACAGTGGAGTGGTAGTGGTGTGTTGAAGCTCAAGCAAAAAGAAGCGTTTTTAAGAGCGAACAGTACACTCAGTTTTATGCATAGCGAGGTACAAGCTCTCTGTGTGTGCTCCTTCTGTACCACCAAACATTCATACATAATATAATAATATAACACACATCCAATACACAATGCTCGTAGGTAGAAGCATATTTTTTCAAAGGGATTTTAGTAGACAGCACCAGTAGGTATGGTCCCCTCTTCGATGAGTCGAAATTGTATTTCTAAAGTCTCCCTGTCGTCATCCTCTTTTATTCCTTGGCTCAGCTACATTTAATGACCGAGTTTGAAAAAGACTAGGTAGAGGAGCGAGTAGTAGAGAACGGAAGAGAGATGCAGAAATTAAAATAGAAAAGGAACACTAATTTTCCAATTTTTCTACCTTCACTCAAATACCAATTGGACGTAGAAGGCACCAGAGGAGCCTTAAAAAATTTTACAACGATAATTAGGTATATATATATAAAGAAAGTGGAGAAAAGGGTAGAGTAGATAGATAGTACACTGCTTAATTTGCCTACAGTTCACAATACCGTTGTCTGAAGAATCAGTGGTGGCTGCATGGTGAAAATATTTGGAGAATAAATCTTATACCCAATTGTGTTCCTAGTAAAATTCCAAATTCTTATTTATTGCAATAATTGCCGCTGCTGTGAATAGTGAAACTGAAGCATTTAAATACACTTCCATCAGGAACTTAAAAAAGTGATACATGAAACAGAAAACGAAGAGGTTGCGGATACTGAAGCTGTGAATTTAGCTGCAACAGTCGGAATACGTTATACGGGATATAGCGAATTCACTCCAGCTTAAGCCAAAATGTTCCCAGTTGGTAAGTCTCACTTTATACTGATAATCATTTTTATAGTTTACAAGGTTTGGTTATATAGGGAATGATCCGCAATTTCTTAATCCAAAGGCCTCCTGAGTATAGCATTAGACAGATTTTAAGGCGTTCTTGCGCACACTCACTCGATTGAGTCGAGGGATACTCCAGTAGTAGTACAGTGTTCAGTAATTAATGAGTCATTACTTTCGTAAGTTAATGCACTACTGAAAGCTCTACAGACAAATTTCAAAGCACATAAGTAAGTTACCTAATAATGCAAATGTATATACAAATTCAGAATCCATTATCGAAGCTCTCCCTTTATACAAATAATATTCTATAGATTTTTACTTTAAGAGAACGGAAGGCCAAGTACGGTCACTTTCTATATATTCCATGCAGGGCATCATTTTCTTCAGTATATAAAATTCACAATTGAATGACAGATGCGGCAGCTGGCTTAAGTAGTGTAGACTGCAGACACAACATCATATAACTCTATATTCATAACATGTACTTATAAATCCTTGATGTTTGAACACATTATGCATCAACGTCTGGAGGAAGGGAGAGAGATGCAAGGAGAGAAGAAGAAAAGGATCGGAGAGTGCAGTTAACTCAAACATACATGTGATAGAAATGAATTGCAAGGAAGGTTTCATGCAATGCAAGAACGAAGAAGGGGAATGCAGGATAGAAAAGAGAATATCTGATACCCTGGAACACAAAAACCAGAATTGTTTCCTGTGTGTGGCTCTTGCTTAGTCCAGATGTCTGGATATGATGAATAGTTAAATGCTGCCAGGCAGTTAGATAAGGGGAAGAATAGCTAACGATTAAGTGTGCAATGAAGGTTCTTGCATCAGTTTTTGAACAATTAAGGGATAATGATAATGTGATATGATAATTAGACCATTGCATTGATTGCAGTTGTAGTCAACGCTTCTGCATTTTAAACAGTATACACGCACCGCACTGTAGAAGTCAAGATGAACGAGTTACCTTGAAAAGGTATTGAATGGAAGGAGACATTTCTCTCAACCCTAATGAATTCATGTCTTATAGTTTAGTTTTCTTACTATATTCATGAATACTGACTTATCCAGGAACATATTCAATTGATTTGAATTGCATAAGTTTATGATAAGTACCGTCTGCCTAATTTCCATTTTCTTCTGGATATTTTAAGAAACAGTCTCATCTATAGTAGTTAGTTTCGTAAGATCCAACATCCTCTGAATCTAATTCAGAATGAAATTCCTGAATCTTTTAAAACGTGTGCGTCAATGCTTACATTTACAATCCGAGAACCCAAGATCTAGATCTTAATGGGAGCAGGAGCAAATAAAGCATGCTTATCTATCCAGCTAACAAAACCGCCTGCATTTAGCAATAGAATAATTTCAAATGATTCTTATGAAATATGCTAAGCTAGGAGAGTCAGTTTGCTCAAATGGAAATGTCATAATGTCAGTAGCGGTGACAGAATACATATTATATAAGATTAAATTAATTCATCACTCAGAGATAAATGTTTTACGTACGTCAAAGAGGTAGATAACGTCATAGTATGTTTTATTCCATTCCATATTTCTCCATATATAATGAGATGATCCTGACCTACCAAACAAATGCATCTTCTTTTTCCTCTTTCTACTTTTCCAAAAAAAAAAACAAGTCATCAGCAAATACTAGAGTTAGCAAAGAGGTTTACTGAATATCATTTTACGAAGTAACCTCATAAAGTCAGTTGCTCCGGAATGATTTTTATGCATACAAAACATGAAACTTTATTTCTCATCCGGTCGCTCACCTTCACCTGTCCGAAGTTTCTGCATAAGTATATCAATGCATGGACGTTGTGGTGTTGTATTTCAATTTCAAACTAGATGCTAGAATTTTTGATGCATCGTAAATTTAACTTTAAGTCTTATACCATAAAAAAGAACATAATTCTCCGAAAGAGTACTATGAACCTTTAAAAAACCTTAGTATAAGTCAATGAAATGCATTTCTCAGAATTTCAATGTAGAACTCCTGGAAACACCTTTTCAGCTCATGCTTGCATACTTTTTACAACACTTTGAGCCAAAGTCTTCGGCTCTTGTCCTCTTTTAACATATTTCTTTAGAATTGAAGTTTCTTTGAAAGAACGATACGTGGACCATTTAATATCTTATCTTGCTCAATTTCAATTGATACAAGTCTTATTAATACTAGTTAGTATCAATTAGTCTCTCGTATACCTTGAAGTTGTCTTTGTTGGCTTAAATTGCAATAGTGTAGTAATTGCAACATCCTGTCAACTTACAGTTCTTTTATTTCCATTATAAATTAATAATCTATTAAAATAAT
This sequence comes from Orchesella cincta, assembly GCA_001718145.1. Classification (NCBI taxonomy): domain Eukaryota; kingdom Metazoa; phylum Arthropoda; class Collembola; order Entomobryomorpha; family Orchesellidae; genus Orchesella; species Orchesella cincta. Next base: position 12,731 of record LJIJ01000240.1, on the reverse strand, counting down.
ACCCATTACAAAAAAGTTGAGCATTTCCACCCCCTTTGTGGGCGCTCGTGCGTCACGTTCAGTGTCATAAGTCTAACTACCGGATATCAGATCACAGACGTTTGATCTTTGGGTCATTATGGTCAATAGCATCTCCATTATTCGTCTACTGCAACTACAACAATGCGGTATGCTCAATCCAGCAACTAATCTTTTAATCAGACAATACAATATTATAACAAACACTCCGGTTCGGGTAGTCTCATCCAGATCACATCATTGGGGCAGCTTGAGCCTTCACTTCAAACCCATCAACTAGCATTATCTATCTACCTCACAAAGATTAGTTTGACTTGACATTTCACTCCACACTCCTCCAGTTGGATTCACACCTCATCTCGTCATCACAATTTGTATCCATTTGCCTCACTGAATGGAGTAGGTACAAGCGCTCGGAGCGCATTCATATTCATCATGGGAATTTCGTTGCATCCTTGTATTCACTTGCTCGGGAGGAATGACTCAGAGTAGGTATATTACCTACCACGATGAGTACATAGCATCATTTCATCATTCATCTACGTGAAATGCAGTTTTAGGTATTCTCCACCTAAAAGTATATAGCAAATCGATATCCTACACACATACTACTACACTGTATAACATAAACATGTCTTACTCACTCTCATTCATCATCATCATCAAAACAATTTTATAGTTCAGCAAGGAATTATGCATAGTAATAGGTTGCTCTCATATACCATCATAACTTAAACTCAAGTTTAACCGATGGATAATATACCCTGGCTATAAGAAGTATATATACCCTCATGACTCTAACTTACAATGCATATGAAATTGGGTTTGTGCAAGCCAAAGCACACTCTTTCTTCTGTTCGGCACTGCTTTCCTCTATGCGTTCGTTTCCGACGAAGACCTTTAATGCTCTCGTTCGTGAAGGCACGACGGAGTATGCCAATGATGGCACAACAACACTATAATATCGGGTGGGCATGTACATTTTTTATAAGAGTATATCAGGTTTTCGTATAAGTTTTCCTTGTGCGTATTGGTATTCCTTGAAAAGGTCCTCGGAGGAGTCATAAGAGCACTGCTTGCTTTATTGTGCACCTGGTGCTGTTAGTTTGTACAGAATGGTGGTGTTACGACTTTTGCCATTGACCACCATTAGCGTGTATTTTGATTTTGAAGAAGTTTTTACAGTTCCTCGAAACTCATTAAGTGGAAGTCGACATGACTGTGTTGATACATACCAATTGTATGCACTTTTTTTTATTACTTGTTATCATATTAATATTGCCATACTACTTGAGATGGAGGTGGAGGGGATGTGTAACATGTATAAGATAAGATAGCTGCAGAATTATTATTATTCAAGCTTAAAATTTCCTTTGCATTAAACCAAATCAAGAGTCCCTTGCTGCTTGTCATGTATTGTATTGAGTTCTGACCTTCTTTAGGGTAATATCGGTGGTGGTAGTCTTGGGGTCTAGAGACCTGTGAGGTGGATGAAGAGTATGGAGTAGGATTAATTATTAGAATAATATGCATGCTATTGACATAAATGTAGAGGCGGTTTGATAATCCTTGGCTCTAAAAGAAAGAAAGAATAGCTAAAAAAAAGTCTCATTCAGTTTCTTGTCATTGAGGAGTTAGTATGGAATTTGAGTTAGAGATTGGTAAAATAATAATAATAATAACAGAGTAAAGATTAGTTATTGTAGTTTAAATACATTTAGTGTTTGCGATATAGTGTTAATTAGTTGCTGTTTTTTTGTGGTTTTATAGCTCCAGGACCTCCGGGTGGTCCACCTGGACCGCCGGTGACTGTGCCCCCGGTGGGTGTTCCACCTCCTGGTGCAATGGCCATGATGCCACAAACTACCTCTCCCCTCCAACAACCCCCGACGTCTCCGGACATGCCAGGTAAGGAAGAGACTAAAATAGGTACCTGTCAAAACAATTTTAAAGCCACTATTGTATATGTGAGAATTTTCTTTACTAAGTTTTGTGGTTTTCCTTTGAATTTGCAGTATTTCTGTGCCCAAGACGTCCAAACTTGGGCCATGAAGGGCGTCCCATCATCCTGAAAGCCAACCATTTTCAAATAACAATGCCAAGAGGGTTTATACACCACTATGATGTTGGAATATCACCGGATAAATGTCCTCGAAAAGTTAATCGAGAAATTATAGAAACAATGGTTCACGCTTACTCCAAGATATTTGGGACGCTGAAACCCGTCTTTGATGGTAGATCTAATTTATATACAAGGGACCCACTGCCTATTGGAAATGATCGTGTTGATCTCGAGGTATGCAGATAACACAATTTTTCAAATGCCCAGTGGTAGTATATATTAGTTGTTGTGTTTGAGTAGTAAGATGAAAATTGTTGTTATTTTCCAGGTTACTCTTCCTGGAGAAGGTAAGGATAGGGTTTTCCGTGTTCAAATAAAATGGGTTGCTCGTGTTTCGCTATACGCTTTGGAGGAGGCTCTGGAAGGAAGGTCACGCACTATTCCATACGATGCCATTCAGGTAATTGAAGTAACTATCCCACATTCTTTCATAGGCTAAGTAAAATATGATGAACAATCTTTATCAGTGATTTATATAAAATGATACTTTGATTAGTCTTTCTGATTTCCTGGTCAAAGTACAAGCAGCTCTTGTTCCAGATATTCTACTGGTGATGACGTGAGAATTTTTTAATGTACTCTTTAACAGGCACTCGATGTAGTTATGCGACACTTGCCATCTATGACATACACTCCAGTTGGAAGAAGTTTTTTCTCAGCACCTGATGGCTACTACCATCCCCTCGGAGGTGGTAGAGAGGTGTGGTTTGGCTTTCATCAGAGTGTCCGTCCTTCTCAGTGGAAAATGATGCTCAATATCGATGGTGAGTTAACCTCAAAAGATATTATTATTGCTGTATATATCTATTTCAACTTTTTGAACAATTATTGTAATGCAACTTTTATTATAACCTCTTCAATCGTCTTTAGTTTCCGCCACGGCATTCTACAAAGCTCAGCCAGTAATTGAATTCATGTGCGAAGTTCTTGACATCCGCGATATCAACGATCAGAGAAAGCCTTTAGCAGATTCACATCGTGTCAAATTTACGAAGGAGATCAAGGGATTGAAGATAGAAATTACACATTGCGGAAATATGAAAAGGAAATACCGAGTCTGCAATGTGACTCGTCGACCAGCTCAAATGCAAAGCTTTCCTTTGCAGCTTGAAAATGGCCAAACTGTAGAATGCACCGTTGCAAAGTACTTTTTGGACAAATATAAAATGAAACTCCGTTATCCTAATTTACCATGTCTCCAAGTTGGACAAGAGCATAAGCATACGTACCTGCCATTAGAGGTAATATATATGAAGTTGACATGTAAAATATTTATATATTATTTATTTGCTTATCCATCCAGATACATTAATATTTTTTTTTTAAATTTTCTTCTCAATAGGTTTGTAATATCGTAGCTGGACAGCGTTGTATAAAAAAGCTAACCGATATGCAAACCTCTACCATGATTAAGGCAACTGCACGATCTGCTCCGGATAGGGAACGTGAAATCAACAATTTAGTGCACAAAGCAGATTTTAATAATGATCCATATGTACAGGAGTTTGGATTAACCATAAGTAATTCAATGATGGAAGTTCGAGGACGAGTGCTTCCGCCGCCTAAGCTTCAATACGGAGGACGAGTAAGTTGACAATAGACACGAATATTCGTTACCAATTTAAATTTTTTGAAAAGAATACATATTTACATATGGAAATAACACTTTATTTTTCTCTAGCTTTCAACAGTAAACCTCTTCCTCTTCAGGAGGACAAACATTTATATATCGACAGGTTTAATACGTTATAACCGCATTCTCTCTTGCTAAGGTAAATATTCATTTTGTTATGTTACAGACAAAACAACAGGCATTGCCAAACCAAGGCGTGTGGGATATGAGAGGAAAACAATTTTTCACGGGAGTTGAAATCCGTGTTTGGGCAATTGCCTGTTTTGCTCCGCAGCGAACTGTTAGAGAAGATGCTCTTCGTCAGTTTACGCAACAGTTACAAAAGATTAGTAACGATGCGGGGATGCCTATAATTGGCCAACCTTGCTTTTGCAAATATGCCACTGGTCCCGACCAGGTAGAACCCATGTTCAAGTATTTGAAGTCGACGTTCCAAGGACTTCAGTTGGTTGTAGTGGTTCTTCCTGGTAAAACGCCTGTGTACGCAGAAGTTAAAAGAGTAGGCGACACAGTGTTAGGCATGGCCACACAGTGTGTTCAAGCAAAAAATGTCAACAAAACTTCACCACAAACCCTTTCAAATCTTTGCCTAAAAATTAACGTCAAGTTAGGTGGGATTAATTCCATTTTGGTTCCAAGCATACGACCAAAGGTAATGCTTATAAAGGAGGGGTTAATAATGCTGCTATTAATTACTTTAGTAAAAAAAATAATGGGAGAGTTTTGGGAGATTACAATATGGTTTTGCATGTTCCTTTAATACTAGGTGTTCAATGAGCCTGTGGTCTTCCTCGGGGCGGACGTTACTCATCCACCTGCAGGCGACAATAAAAAGCCATCAATTGCAGCTGTGGTTGGTTCAATGGATGCTCATCCTTCAAGATACTCCGCAACTGTGAGGGTGCAACAGCACCGCCAAGAAATCATTCAGGAGTTGTCATCAATGGTTCGAGAACTTCTTATCATGTTCTATAAAAGCACAGGAGGCTATAAACCCCATAGAATTATTTTGTACCGAGACGGAGTTTCTGAAGGCCAATTTTTACAAGTAAGAATGACTAATATTACTCTTTTGTCATATAGTTATATAAAAATCATAATCAATATTTATAGTCAATAATTTTCATTGTGGTTTCAATGTTTGTTCTGTTTTCATTAGGTTCTTCAACATGAGTTGACTTCAATTCGAGAAGCATGCATAAAGCTTGAAGCAGATTATAAACCAGGAATAACTTTCATTGTGGTCCAAAAACGACATCATACCAGACTATTCTGTGCGGATAAAAAGGAACAGTCCGGAAAATCTGGAAATATTCCGGCAGGAACAACCGTTGATGTTGGAATTACTCATCCAACAGAGTTCGATTTCTATCTATGTTCCCATCAGGGTATTCAGGTATGACATAATAATAATAATAATAATGACAATTTGCTAATTTAAGTACATGTGGAGTAAGTGCAGTTTTAGAACCAATGCATAAAAACCGTTCAATTTTGTGTTCTATAGGGAACGAGTCGTCCATCCCACTATCATGTACTTTGGGATGATAACCACTTTGACGCTGATGAACTTCAGTGTCTAACCTATCAACTTTGTCACACATATGTTCGCTGCACAAGAAGTGTTTCCATTCCAGCTCCAGCGTACTATGCACATCTTGTTGCCTTCCGAGCAAGATATCACCTAGTAGAGAAAGAGCATGACAGTGGTGAAGGTTCTCACCAAAGTGGAGCTAGTGACGATAGGACACCTGGTGCAATGGCTCGAGCTATCCAGGTCCACGCAGACACTAAGAAAGTCATGTATTTCGCTTGATGCTCTCGTTGGGGTTAGGGTTCTGAGCATTTCAAACGTTATAGAATTTTCCATCTGCATAGAATGATCTTTTTAGAGCTGGTTATATTACTCTTGTTTTCCTTTTAACCCAAAATTCTATATTTTGTTTCATAATCTGTTTTCGAATCAAAGGTTTTTTTTTCAAAACTCAAATTATTTATATCATATCATATATAGGCATTTACTCAAGGTGTTGGTGTAGGCTTTACTGATGTTATTAAGTGAGTCAGTTCACGTGAAGCTAAAAGGTATTTTTTAGCTTAAAAGAAGGGGGACGTTTAGATGGGGAGATATAGTGGACAAATGAGCACGTGGAGACAATCAGACAGTTTGACCACTCTCCGCGGTCATTTAGTAGTGCACTAATCCCCCAAAAACGGTACGTTCGTTTGTTAATGCATCGGTGATTTAACAAAATTAGCGGCGGATTGTATCATGCATTACGAAGATGATAAAAAAAACTTCCTACCCACAATGTAAAAAGTAGCTTGAAACCACTTGTACATCATTTTAAATAATGTAAAATTAATTGGAAACAAGAAATTTGTGTAACCAACATTTAAATGTATGGTATTTGTATTGTGTGTAGTTAGTGCAGCCACGGAATTCAGTACCGTTCAGATTCAGCGTCTCAGAGTTTGAGCCGTTTATGTATTTGTCGCAGCGTATTATGTGTATTATCGTATTTACACGCATATTATAATTTAACATAACAGTGGTGGTAAAAAACGGTTGTTAAAACATAAAGCATTTTAGGTCAGGCAGGGTTAAGTTTCGGAGATGATGATGATGAGGATTCACTAGCTTGAATAATTTTGTGATGCATAACTACTCTACTACTACAATTGTTGCTCGTCTATCTCAATATGAACAAGTTGTATTTCTAAGTCGGCGTATTTGGATAAACAAGTAACGCCATTAAACTAATAAAGGAGAAGGTCCAGTGCAGCAACCACCACGAAATTACAGCAAAGCATTCCTTAATGATTCACACCAGCCTCTCTGGCAATTTTACTACTACTACTATATTATTATTAATTAGGTTAGTTGAGCGCATTTTGAAGTAAAACATGTTGTATAGTTAGTTGTTTTATTCGTGTATGCATTTAAGGAAGGTGTATTTAGGGAAAATGTTAAAGTCACCGGTACGTCAAAAACTGAGATATGATATCAGGAAAGTCTTCGCCAGTCAGAAAAATGCCAAATTTGTATGAATTGATGCCACCATTGCCACAAAACTATTTCGTTAGTCCAACAAGAATGATCAGTAGAAAAAGATGGTAACATCCATTTATTGCACAACAGTGAGCCGAATCTGTCGAATCTATGAAATATCATATTTCCTATTATTGTTAAAATGAGTCCGAAACTTTGTATCTGAAGAACGTGTTCAGTTTCTATGTAATACCTTTATCATGATTAGAAACCAGCATTTCCGTTACTGATCATTGAAAAATAATATGATTATACATAATAGTAAGTTATAAACTAAACAAGCCATTAGTCAAGATACATATACCTTAGTAAACCAACCATCACTGACAACAAAAATGGATCGTTGTCTTTCAGAATATATACAACACGGCCACACACACACAACAAAATATGCAGCCATACGAAGTGTACTACGTACGCACGTATCAAATCAATAAAGAATTCATGAAGAATAGTTTCAATCAAACCTTAAAACATCCTGGTATATTAATTATAGGTTAGCTTATTAAAGTATAGGGAATAGAGAGATGAAAAATGTTGCTATAATCTTAAAGATGAGGCTATCAGTCACTGTCAAATGACTTCTACATGCTTCCTAGGTACGTAAACGGCAGGGAAGTCGAAGTGTGTATGCTAATATAATATGACTTTGATTAATCGAATGATGATAATACGGCATGATGCTAAGGCTTGCAATATGCACATATAAGGTTCGCCTCCATTATCCAAAATTGATGCCTGTATTTGTAGCATTGATATAATGACAAAGCTATATAATATGGAAGCACATTATTTTGTTCGATTAGTTTTTCCAACAAGTACCAATACCAATAATAATAATAATAGTTAGGAGGAATCAATGATTGTTTAACTCATGTATTATATCTTAGGGATAATATTTATAGCAAGAGCAAGTAAATTTTACTACCAATGACCACTACTTTCAACTTTTGCCAGTTTTCCAGCCAACAATCTTCGTTTACATGAGAAAGTTTACGCCCTTCTTCTACAGTGAGTGATGGTAGTAATTTTGAGGTTATGTTTGATTGCAAAGATATTAAATTTTGAGTGACAGTCCAAAGCAAAACAGGTAGGCTAGTCTTTTCTCATGTGAATTTAGTTTGGGAGATGGACCTGCAAAAGCAAACCGCTCCAGCAATGATTCATTCTCTTTTTTTTTGAGGAACACAACATTTGTGCTAATTAATTACTGCTAAAAGGTATACTACATTGTATGCTGTTCAATTAATCGTAATTGTTTTTCATTTGCATTCATTCATACGATACAGGTGTCTGGTTATGAAGTAAGCATTAAAATCTTCGTAGAAATCTATTAGTTGATCAAAGGTGACATAAACATTTTGGTTTTTACGTGTATCGCGTATTTTTTGTTATTGTTATACTCTAATAGGATCGTGTTTGGGCAAAATATATTTGCATTTGTTAGTACTTGGTAATAATAAAAATATTATTTAAAAGGTCAAATTTCTGCACGAATTACTACGAATAAAATTGCAAAATTATCATTGGAAACTTCAAAATTATGTTTACCTCATTATTTCCACTTTACATTATTAAAAATTTTGCATTTGCATAATAAACTTAGATTGGGTTGTGTAATAATTAATAATGATAATTTTTTATTCGAAGGAAAAATACGTAATTATAAAAACGATATCAGCGATATATTTGTATCAAACCAAAACAACTCAAACATTTTATTCGTCACTTTCACCATCATTATCATCGTCATCCATTTCTTCGTCTTCGACAATGGTCTCTTCTTGATCTTCGTCCACCTCCTCCTCCTCATCTTCTACCATACTGCTGTCAAGTTTCAAAAGGACTTTGAAATCGTCCGGCTTGGTCCACACGCTATCTACTACAACCCTGAATTCTGCCATTTTGATATCGAGGAGTTTCTGAAATTCAACAGAAGTTAACCAATGGTTAAATCGATTGATTGCAGAAAAATATGCATACAGCATTAATTAATTAAAATTATTACCAGAATCCTAGCTTGCTCGGGAGTTAAAACCTGTCCTTTTTTACAAACTTTGTAATCCTTGATTAACGCTGACCACTCCCTTTTTCAACGAAGTGCGGTAAACCTAAGGATTCTGGTAATAATTTTAATTAATTAATGCTGTATGCATATTTTTCTGCCAATCAATCGGATTTGACATTGCGTTAATTTTTTGTGGAATTTCAGAAACTCCTCGATATCAAAATGGCAGAATTCAGGTTGTAGTAGCATAGCGTGTGGACAAGCCGGACGATTTTCAAAGTTCCTTTTGAAACTTGACAGCAGTATGCGTAGAAGGATGAGGAGCGAGGAGGTGGACGAAGATCAAGAAGAGACCATTGTCGAAGACGAAGAAATGGATGACGATGATAATGATGTGGAAAGTGACGAATAAAATGTTTGAGTTGTTTTTGCGTTTGATACAAATATATCGCTGCTGATCGTTTTTTATAATTACGTATTTTTTCCTTCGAATAAAAAATTATCATTATTAATTATTACACAACCCAATCTAAGTTTATTATGCAAATGCCAAAAAATTTTTAATAATGTAAAGTGGAAATAATGAGTAAACATAATTTTGAAGGTTTCCAATGATAATTTTGCAATTTTATTCGTAGTAATTCGTGCCAGAATTTGACCTTTTTCAATATATTTTTATTATTACAAGTACTAACAAAAATGCAAACATATATTTTGCCCAAACACGATCCTATTAGAGTATAACAATAACAAAAAATACGCCGATACACGTAAAAACCAAAATGTTTATTTCACTTTGATCAACTAATAGATTTCTACGAAGATTTTAATGCTTACTTCATAACCAGACACCTGTATCGTATGAATGAATGCAAAATGAAAACAATTACGATTAATTGAACAGCATACAATGTAGTATACCTTTTTAGCAGTAATTAATTAGCACAAATGTTGTGTTCCTCAAAAAAAAGAGAATGAATCATTGCTGGAGCGCGTTTGCTTTTGCCAGGTCCATCTCCCAAACTAAATTCACATGAGAAAAACTAGCCTACCTGTTTTGCTTTGGACTGTCACTCAAAATTTAATATCTTTTGCAATCAAACATAACCTCAAAATTACTACCATCACTCACTGTAGAAGAAGGGCCGTAAACTTTCTCATGCTAAACGAAGATTGTTTGGCTTGGAAAACTGGCAAAAGTTGAAAGTAGTGGTCATTGGTAGTAAAATTTACTTGCTTCTTGCTATAAATATTTATCCCTTAGATATAATACATGCGGTTAAACAATTCATTGATTCCTCCTAACTATTATTATTATTATTGGTATGGTACTTGTTGGAAAAACTAATCGAAACAAAATAATGTGCTTCATATTATATAGCTTGTCATTATATCAATGCCTACAAATACAGGCATCAATTTTGGATAATGGAGGCGAACCTTATATGCTGCATATTGCAAGCCTTAGCATCATGCCGTATTATCATCATTCGATTAATCAAAGTCATATTATATTAGCATTACACACTTCGACTTCCCTGCGTTTAAGCTACCTAGGAAGCATGTAGAAGTCATTTGACAGTGACTGATAGCCCTCATCTTTAAGATTATTAGCCCAACATTTTTTCATCTCTCTATTCCCTATACTTTAATAAGCTAACCTATAATTAATATACCAGCATGTTTTAAGGTTTGATTGAAACTATTCTTCATGAATTCTTTATTGATTTGATAACGTGCGTACGTAGTACACTTCGTATGGCTGCATATTTTGTTGTGTGTGTGTGGCCGTGTTGATATATATTCTGAAAGACAACGATCCATTTTTGTTGTCAGTGATGGTTGGTTTACTAAGGTATATGTATCTTGACTAATGGCTTGTTTAGTTTATAACTTACTATTATGTATAATCATATTATTTTTCAATGATCAGTAACGCGGAAATGCTGGTTTCTAATCATGATAAAGGTATATTACATAGAAAACTGAAACACGTTCTTCAGATACAAAGTTTCGACTCATTTTAACAATAATAGGAAATATAATATTTCATAGATTCGACAGATTTCGGCTCACTGTTGTGCAATAAATGGATGTTACCATCTTTTTCTACTGATCATTCTTGTTGGACTAACGAAATAGTTTTGTGGCAATGGTGGCATCAATTCATACAAATTTGCATTTTTCTGACTGGCGAAGACTTTCCTGATATCATATCTCAGTTTTTGACGTACCGGTGACTTTAACATTTTCCCTAAATACACCTTCCTTAAATGCATACACGAATAAAACAACTAACTATACAACATGTTTTTACTTCAAAATGCGCGCTCAACTAACCTAATTAATAATAATATAGTAGCTAGTAAAATTGCCAGAGAGGCTGTGTGAATCATATAAGGAATGCTTTGCTGTAATTTCGTGGTGTTGCTGCACTGGACCTTCTCCTTTATTAGTTTAATTGCGTTACTTTTTTTCCAAATACGCCGACTTAGAAATACAACTTGTTCATATTGAGATAGACGAGCAACAATTGTAGTAGTAGTTAGAGTAGTTATGCATCACAAAATTATTCAAGCTAGTGAAATCCTCATCATCATCGCCTCCGAAACTTAACCCTGCCTGACCTAAAATGCTTTAAGTTTAACAACCGTTTTTTACCACCAACTGTAAATATGTGCCAATAAATACGAGGAGAATACACATAATACGCTGCCGACAAATACATAAAACGGCTCAAACTCTGCACGAAACACTAATCTAACGCATGTGATTGAAAGCTTCCATGAATTTTAATTAAAGTAATAGTTAACTAAAGTTTGCACATTCATGCCAAATACTTTTTGTCTCCGATTTGGCTGAAAATTTACAGGATAATAGATTTTAATGCGTAGATTACGAATCTGTAATCAGATGATCGGGTTAGCGATTGTGGCGCCGTCCAGAGGGAAAAAATGGCTGGAAAGCCTTAAAAACTGAAAATTCCCGCTGTTGAGAAATCGAAAAATTGCTAAACCGATCATCTGATTACAGATTCGTAATCTACGCATTAAAATCTATTATCCTGTAAATTTTCAGCCAAATCGGAGACAAAAAGTATTTGGCATGAATGTGCAAACTTTAGTTAACTATTACTTTACATTCGCTGCACTAACTACACACACAATACAAATACCATACATATAAATGTTGGTTACACAAATTTCTTGTTTCCAATTAATTTTACATTATTTAAAATGATGTACAAGTGGTTTCAAGCTACTTTTTACATTGTGGGTAGGAAGTTTTTTTTATCATCTTCGTAATGCATGATACAATCCGCCGCTAATTTTGTTAAATCACCGATGCATTAACAAACGAACGTACCGTTTTTGGGGGGATTAGTGCACTACTAAATGACCGCGGAGAGTGGTCAAACTGTCTGATTGTCTCCACGTGCTCATTTGTCCACTATATCTCCCCATCTAAACGTCCCCCTTCTTTTAAGCTAAAAATACCTTTTAGCTTCACTACTACTTAATAACATCAGTTAAAGCCTACACCAACACCTTTGCAGTAAATGGCCTATATATGATATGATATAAATTAATTGATGTTTTTGAAAAAAAAACCTTTGATTCGCATCACAAAATATAGATTTTGGATTAAAAGGAAAACAGCAGCTAATATATATAACCAGCTCTCTAAAAATCATCATTCTATGCAGATGCGAAAATTCTATAAACGTTTGAAATGCTCAGAACCCTAACCCCAACGAGAGCATCAAGCGAAATACATGACTTTCTTAGTGTCTGCGTGCGACCTGGATAGCTCGAGCCATTGCACCAGGTGTCCTATCGTCACTAGCTCCACTTTGGTGAGAACCTTCACCACTGTCATGCTCTTTCTCTACTAGGTG